>JAGXCT010035259.1:0-64901 GCA_022495035.1 Philopotamus ludificatus
TGTCACTGATTTAATTTTGTATCAAGGTTAAGTTACTTATTGTATCACCAGTATGATAATGTCAGCTTATTAAAGAAATAACTTCTTAAGCAATGGGTTGGATTAAAGAAGTAGCGTTAGATGGTAAAACAAGGCTTTAAGAAAGAGCACTATCTAATAATAGCAATGCTTTCTCTCATTTTTGGAAAACATTTAGTTTTGAACTAATCTACAATCCATGTCCTTTCTTGGATAATTTTAGTCCAAAGTCCAAAGTTTTTTAGCTCTTCCAATTACCAAAAATTTTCAAGTCTCAGATGCGTTATACAAAACTCATCTTATTTTTTTTAAATAAATACTTTTCTCAGAAAGGTGCATAGTTTTGTTTACTTGGAATTATTATTATTATAAAAATGAACACTACTAATATTTTTTTAAACATATCTTTAGAAGATATCCCTGTGCGAAAAATTATTCGAATATAATTTGAATAAAAATTCTAATATAGTATATACTGTATAAATAATTAGTATTTTCTGTATTTTTTTTTCGTGAATACACGGCCGCCCCCAAAAAATTAGCCGCGACGCCAAGATAACCCAACGAATTAAATTAGTGAATTCCATATCCGTAACTTCCGTGTCCGGCGGGGGATGGACCTTCATGTAAATCATAATGTTTAATGGACGACCGGCTCGTTTTACAAGCTTGTCATCATCACGCAACAATCCCGACTCAAGGACGGCTCCTGTTTGATGGTTACCACCTCAAGAAGTAATTTATTTAAGTGTGCCACGGATACCTTACATGCCATCGGACATTACGCACGAACCAGCTAATGGCGCTTGTCAACGGAATAATTTTCTAGAAAAAAAAAGGAATCCGTAATCCGCCCCCCAAATTTTTTTCCCAATCCCAGGATACGCATCGAACGTATGTATGAGCACATAACCAAAAACTATTAATCAAAATTATCGACAAGATAAACAAAGATAATGAATCCCTCGAGTATTCCGTATTTAGTATACTACTTTCAGTCTTATATTGATATGTACAGGATATTTCAATCACGATATCTATGCATACGCAGTGATTCTCAACCTTTTTTTCTGCAGTTTAATGCGAATTCGATTGTTTGATCGCACGTATCTGGTGACATATCCCGTTCACGTGACAAAGCGGGTCACGCCGGGACACCCTACCATCAATCGGGATGGCTAACAGGTCGATTGATAATTAACAGCAGTTACGTTAAACGGTTAACCCCGGCAAGGTCGTGTTTGCCCACACACAATACATACAATACCTGTGCATAGTGTGGCCAATTCACACGGCCACCAAATTGGCCACAATGCGGTCAAATTTGGGGCTTATTGATATTAATAGAGCCGAGGGGAAGGGGGGGGTGTGGGTCGGTCGGCGGGGGTCAGGGCATCCACAAGTGTGGCTCGCGCTCCCGGTAATCGTTTTAAAACCATAGTGCAACCAACGCACTGTAATTGAATAAACCGCTATCATGTGCGGTCACAAAACAATTTAATAGCCGACTTGACATCGGCCCAATAAAGCGGCCGCATTAATGCATCGGCGACCTTGTTAATGCGCCGAAATACGCATCGGACAACATTTTTTTTGGCGATAACTCCGCCAATATAGGAGATATCGGATTGCGACTTTAAGCAATAAATAAAACGCGTCGTGTATATTAAATAAGATATATAAAAAGTATACATTGTTGAGCTCGTTTGTGATTAAACGCGCGATGCAATATCGTCGAAATTCGAGCGTCATTTCTTGCGTTTACCGAAATGATCATCGATCCCGGCGTTCGTGCACGCCTCTTTGCTGATAACAGCGCCGTTAAACGGCGCCGTTAACAAATCGATTCCGTTGTCGAGAGCGATAGTGTTTAATTAGCGTATTCCATCAATATGGTACGCGTATTTTATATTTAATTTAAAATACGCGAATTAATACATATTTTTCTGTCGATAATTTCATTCGCAAATACGCCGTGCATATCCGATGCTGTAAACGAAAACGTGGCATAGATTTATAACTGCGATGAAAAGCGTAGTTTTCATTTCACAAAAAAGTTTCGAGTGGCATGAAAACCGAGAGCGAGAGACTGACTGAAAAGAGACGGATGCCGGGAAAAAAAAGGAAATTGGGAGAAAAAAGAACGGCATAGGTCAGTAAATATGCAAAGAGAAAAATCATTAGGTTTACGGTCATTCTCTGAGGACTAGTTGATTCGTTATAGGTGAGGGGATACGGACTGGGATCAAGTTGGAGAGCGAGGCGCGCTGCAACGCAGGGGCTCTCAACGCTGCTACATTTAAATAATTCTTTCCGATGAAAAAAAATGCATTCGAAGAGAATGCATTATTGAAAGCTTCTGCGTTTCAACGGTGCGCTCCGGCGGGCTTGCATTGTATGCAGTGATTCGATTACAATGCGACTTGACCGGCCGCAGGACGAAAGTTTGAAAACGGACTCGTTAATCGTATTTGTATTTAAACAGAGATTGCGTTCATTAGCAATGTTTTAGAAATGAGTTGAACTATCAACACTTTTTATCACACATCCGTCATACGTCTTTTCATATTTTCCTGCCTAGTTAATTTTAAGATAAAACAATTCAAATTATTTTAGTTTGAAGAAAAATGTTCAGATTACATTTGGCGTTGATAACTCGGCACGATAATGTGTTATTTTTTTTTAATATATGCACTTAATTATTCATTAGTTATATCGCACACATGCTACCAAAGTAATTCGACTAAAAAATAAGCACATTTTTAATAATACAATAATTAGTTTGCGTATAATGAAGAAATACATCTTCCATATAGTTTATTATTAGCGATAACTTTGCTAATATAGGAGATATGATATTGCGGTTTTTAACATTTTATAGATCATAACGTACATGTTGAATAAGATAAATTAAAAATATGCATCGATGGACTCGTTTGAGAGTTACGATGCGTTCAAAAAAATGTTGAATTTTAAATTATAATATGCTTCGATTCAAGTATAATATAATGAAATATGAAACTTTCTTCAAACTCGGGTATAGTAAACATGTTTTACCGTATATTCGTGTGTATGGAATAAATTAGTATCGATCTATTTTCGGATGGTATCGCCAGCATAATGCTCAAGTGTCGTAATATATGCATTTGGGTCGTTTTTGCGGATTTGTTTCTTCGATTGACAAATTGCTTGCTTGTAAAGAGGTACAAATTGCGTGTCTATCGTACGCCCGACATATGGGTCGTTTGCGTCCCGTGGCCATTTGCATACTTGGTTGACGACCCCATGCGGGCGTGAACTCTTTCTGGGTTTTCAAAACGCAAGATTGCACATTTCGCGGGCAATACCGTACATTTTCTCTTAATCGTCATTTTTTTGATAATTCCAAAAGCGGGTCACGTGATCGATACTTAGCACACATCCGACGGCAAGGCGGGCCGAAACCGCCGTTTTCCATTCTTGTAGCACAGTGGCTCCGATAATCTGCTCCCCACATATGCCACGGTTTCGGTCGCAGGAACAAAAATGGGATACTGGAATACAGAGGGGAAGTTCTTTTGTCAAAGTTTATAACAAAAGGACTGTGTCTATCCATACACATATCCATCCATCTATCTATCCATCCATCTGACAATCTGTGCCATATTTTAAATATGCGCTATACGTAGTGAGTTTTGTAAATAAACTGTTATCAGACGTGCTAAGATGTTATTTTATTGGAAAAGAGCTGTTTATTTAAACTGCTATTTTTTTATTGTTATATTATATTAGCAACGATATGATCCCCTATCTTGTACGACTCCTATGGTTAAGATAGGGGGTAAGATTTCGTGTAGAATTTGTTTATTGTTCGTCTACTTGCTTAGGGAACGTTACTAGAAACTTTCTCACGGGAAAATCCGACCCCAAGACGTTCTTATCCCATTGTGTTCTACAAGAAGGGGGATTTTTGACTGAAATAAATTATATTTAAATGCGATTCGATCGGTTGACTATCGGCGGATAGTCTGCCGATACTGTCTAGTCATAATTAGTCGAAATGTTTTCTGGATGCACTTGTCACTCGCTTGTGCATCGGGCTGCAAGTGTTTATCCCACTTTTGTCTGCGAGTGTCTTTTCGAGTGACGTATGAGGTCCGCGCGGAAGAATACCATCCATATTTTAAAAAATAATAAAAAAAAACCAAACAAAATGAAGCGTTACGAATCCTATAGTAAATTTTGGGGGAAACTATAATCTATAATTGCACTAACTTTTATTCCCATGAGAATGCATGGGAATGAAACTACTCAGCTTTTACCATAACATATCTTATTTAGTTCATGTTTTTATTTATTTATTTGAACACGATGGATGGATTTAAGTTATTGATCAAGATGGATAAAGATTCATGTTGTTTATATTATATAAGAATTTTTATGAAAAATCAAAGAATTAATGCAAGAATTATATTCGATTAATTTTTCGCACAGGGATATCTTTTAAAGATATATTTAAAAAAAACATTAGTAGTGTTCATTTTATAATAATAATAATTTCGAGTAAACAAAACTATGCATTTGAAAAATTTTGGTAATTGGAAGAGCTAAAAAATTTTAGACTTTGGACTAAAATTATCCAGGAAAGGGCATAGATTGTATATTGGTTCAAAACGAAATGGGTTCCAAAAATGAGAGAAAGCATTGCTATTATTAGATAGTGCTCTTCTTGCGGCCTTGTTTTACCATCTAACACCACTTCTTTAATCCAACCTATTGATTAATAAACTATTTCATTAATAAGCTGACATTACCATACTGGTGATACAATAAGTAACTTAACCTTGATACAAAATTAAATCAGTGACACTCGATGGTGGAGGAAAATTTTACAAGATGTAGAAACATTTTTTTTAAATCCTAACGAACGCTAAAGAACTAAAATAATCTGCCAATGAGGAAATTCTAAAAATAATGTTGTAAGCTAATTGAAATGTATTATATTTATTTGTTTACGATGAAAATATTCAATAAAGATTCTAAAGATGCAAGAGGAATGATTCACTTACACTAGTATTCCCCCCAGTATCAAACCACGACACTGGTTAATTTTTAATATTATTTCGGTTGGATTGAAATTTATATTATTTATAATTATATTATTATAAAGATTCCTGAATTCATAGTTTTTATCGGACACCTACCCGAGTACTAGCTTAGCTCAATCGCGGTTCACTTACATTATGGATATAATATGTATGTTACCTACAAGCCATGACACTGGTTAATTTTTGAATATTATTTAATTAAAAAACTGCCATCTAGGTATTCTTCCCCCGGCGCTGGAAGGAAAATTAGCCAGGCTTATTAGCAGTTTTCCCCTGATAAGCCATTCACTCCTTTCCGCATATATTCAATGGCAAAAAAAATCACACGAGACGAGTTTGCCACCGGGTGGCCCTCACCACCGCCGCCTCCACCGCATCCCACCTATCCAAACGTTGTTAATTCTGCCCGACTACTGAGCCGTGAGAGAAAGCGACAGATTCGCGACACAAAAGTGGCACATCATCCCATCTCGAGTGCCACGTGTGCAGCCACTTACTGCCAACGGGGCGAAATAGGACTGTGATTAAATACACACATTTTTTTTAAATAAAACCAAAAAAAAAACATTGGGAAGAATTATTTTTTAATATTTTTGTGATTCGTTGTTGTGTTTTATTATTTTTTTGCTGGAAAAAAAATGTTGTCGATCGCATCGCATGAGCAACGTAGCAGCGAGTGAAAGATGCGAGTGAGAGAGGTAATTAGAGTTATCGTCGAGAGCTGTGAAGCTTATTACTTATTGGTTTGAACATGGTGCAGCACCCAAGTGAAGCACCAGCGGTCCATTGTCTGTATCCAGCCGAGCTTGGTCCCAGAAAAAGACCGCGATGCTCGTTGACGTGTCGAGGTGCTCATCACATTGATCACTCCATCCGGCACAAATTGAAAACATTTTTTTTGCGATTTGATTGTGTATGACAGAAATAAAAATATATGAAATATTGCGCTGAAATGCAAGAAGTGCAAGGTATTAAAGTGCAGTTCGCTGAGACGAGGATCTGGAGAACAAAAGATTTTTCACCTGGAAGCTTAGCCGACGAAGCGAAATAATAAAAACAGTGGGATGCTTAGTCCAAGTGTTGCCGGATATTTTCCTTCGCGATTTCCAGCTGAAAACAATGGCCGAGAAATGTATCGTTCGCCATAAGGCGGAGAGTGTGAAATGGATGAAAAAAATGTATATATTTTTTCACCGGCCGGAAAATTGTTTCACGCTCAAGTTGGCTCCACTGTGATCGATGATCGGATTGTCCATCGAAGCCCTAAGCCTTCTGTCTGGCTCGTGTGTTGTCGCACACGGTCTTGTAAATCTGCACATGCATTATTCAATTATAACTGCATAATCTAATACTAAAATCATCGTTTCTCATTATTTACTAATTCTTTAAAAAAATAATAAATATAATTGAATTATTTCAATGCTTCTTTCTCTACATTTTTTATTATCTAATTTAGAAATATTTCTAAGAGAATCAGTAGAGTTTTTCATCAGTTGTTATTTTTTATTATTACTTTTGCTGCATCTCAAAGAAATAGGTTACCACGGTAATTTTCTAAACTATGGATCTTTTCCTTTTGGTTTAGAAGTTATTAACATTTTAAATAGTTTTTTTGACTTCTCTGTAAAGCTTCATCTTTCGTCGATATATAATCATCTTTACTTATAGAAAATTCTTTAAAAATATCTAAATCAAAATTTTAGAAATACTGAAAAGGAAAAAAGACTTAATTCAATGATTAGATTTCGAGTTACTTTAGGACACTCCAAATATACCAATGAATTTAGAAAAACGATTAATGCGGAAACGTTAGATCGGAACTACTGATACTGTAAGATGCTGTAAAAAATGCATTGACAGTATTGTAAAAATTATATAAATAAGAATCTCGATCCATCGTTTTTAAAGGGTTTTGTTCATCGTTTTGTCAAAAATACCGATGAATATATTAAAATAATTAATGCGAGAATGTTAGATGGGGATTTCACTGAATAAATTACGCAGTTTTCAATTATTTTTTCTACATAAATTGTAAAAAAATGCATATTTTTAATTAAATTATTAGATAGTCATGTAAAAATTATATACATTGGTAACTCGAACCATCGTTTTTCAAGGGATTCGTTAAAAATACCGATGAATTTAGGAAAACGTTTAATACGAGAATGTAATTTTACAGACTTACACAGTTTTTAATTATTTTTTTTACATAAATTGTAAAAAAATGCATTTTTTTAATTAAATTATTAGATAGTCTTGTAAAAATTATATACATTGCTACCTCGATCCATTGTCTTTCTAGGGATTCTTTAAAAATACCGATGAATTTAGCAAAACGAATAATACGAGAATGTAATTGCACAGTTTTTAATTATCTTTTTTACATATATTGTAAAAAATGCATATTTTTAATTAAATCATTAGATATTTAGTGAAATTACATACATTGGTACATCGATTCTTCGCAGGAAATATATAAATACGGGATTATTTAATATTTTATTCAAATTTTTTTAATTGAATTATTAGACAGTATTGTCATTAGAGTTTTTTTGTTTGAATATTTTCGTCCGCCCTTACGTTTACTTTGACTCGGATGTCGCCATTATCAAATACATAATTCATTCAGGCTTTAAATTTAAAAAAAAAATGGTCGACTTTGAGGCTCGACTGAAACAACGATTCATGTCCTCTTTCATGCGCCTGCCTTAATTAATAATGAACATAAAGCGTAATGAGGCGTGCACACAAAAAAGCTAGTCACAAGTCTTCTGTGCACATGCATTCTGCGATGCATCCTGCGTATGCATGTGTGCAGCTTCATTGACATGTACCGAAGCAACTAGTTGTCAGCGGAGGGGTATTACTGAGTTTTCCTCAGACAAAAGGAGCATCTGAGAGGGAGGACGGGAGAGAGAGAGCCGGTTAAGCATCAGCTCGAGTGGAGTGTTGTGTCGGAAAATTTTAACCGCACTCAATTTTAAATGTAATTTTTTTGCATTGTTACAGAGAATTCTACTACATCCAGATGGAGAAGTACGCGAGGCAGGCAGTCAGCGAAGGTGTTAAGAATGCAGACGAGCTGCACGTCGCAGGCGATTCGGAGATATACCGCGTGCTAAATCTTCACTACAACAGGAACAACCACATAGAGGTATGCGGCCCTCAGGTGCGATACAAATCCCATATCCTCGTCCCGCGATTCATCCTGTGATTCCACATGATAATCCTTTCTTAAAAAAATGCGACGTTATAATTTGGTTGTTAATTTTGGAACGTTGTTGTTTCGCAGGTTCCTTCGAATTTCCGGTACGTCGTGGAGCAGACGTTACGCGAGTTTTTCCGCGCGATTCAAGGCGGAAAAGACGCGGAACAGTCGTGGAAGAAGTCAATTTACAAGGTCATCTCGCGTTTGGATGACCCTGTCCCCGAATACTTCAAGTCTCCGAACTTTTTGGAGCAGCTGGAGTAGGATTTGAGAAACCGATCCGTATGGATGGCACGCAATCGCTCTAAAAGAATTTTTAATTAATTAAATTTTTATTAAAAAAAAAATTATATACATGCATATATATTTAAATATATGTATCGCACACCAAAAAAATTTTTTGAAAAAAAAGACGACACTCGCATTTTAGGCCTTCAGTTCAAAAAAAAAGTTGATAAAAAAATTTTTTGATTAATGATATTGACTTACGAATAAAATTTTTAATAAATGATAGTTATAATAAAAAAAAATTATTCAAAATTTTATTGAGAAAAAAAAATTAATAAATTGTAATTTTACGGTAACAAGATTTATAACTATTCAGTGGTTGTATATGTTTATATTAATGTATTTTAAGAAATATTTGGCTAACATTTTTTTATTGTTTCTTTTTTAATTATTTTTTAATTAACGGTGTGGAATAGAGCGGGTCAATGGCGCCTCATGTAAACTGTTCCGGGCGAATTTTTTCTATATGTCACATTTATTAGATTACTTGAGTGTCGTACCAGAACTTAGAATTTAGGATATAGTGAAAAGAAAGGTGATTACCAATGTACATATTAATACCAAAAAAAAAATTAATAATAATAATATAATTAAACCATGAACCAAAATGGGCTCAATGATCAAAAAAATAATAATAATACTAGCCATTAGACTATGTATAAAATATTTACTATTAATCTATTTAAATTAAAATTTTAAACGAACAAAAAATTTATATTGTATTAGTGAACATCCAAAGAATTATACTTGAAACATTGTGCTAGTCTCTGTTGTAACGTTCGGCAATATAGCACCGGACAATCCTATTTATTACATGACAGTATATACGATGATGACGATGACGATGACGATGACGATGATGGTGGCGATTTGTCCGCCGCGGTGGATTTATCAGTCTTAATTTATTAATTAGATTGTAATTTTAAGGTGGATATGGTAGTTTGTAAGGTGGTAGATAATAGCGCACAGCGACCAGTGGTGAGTCTCCTAGTCAACCTTTTTGGTCCACGGGATTTATGAACACGATTCTTTTTCATCCCCTATTTATTATTTTTTTGTTTTATTTTTATTTACATTTATTATAATTATTATTATATAGATCAATTGTAAATATTTTATGATTTCACACACAACACTATATTTTTTCGTAATAATTTATACACCATTATTTTATTTTTTTTGTAAAACCCTATTATTATTATTATTATTTTAATATAAATTAAATTTTGATTTTTTTCCAATTATTATTTTGATTGTTTTATTTATGATTTTATGATTTTATCCCTTCCGATGTATTATAATATATATACATATATATGTATATTAAGATGTCAAAAAAAATAATGATACTATACTAATTTTAAATGATCGAAAAATTAGTTGTTAGTAATATGTAATGGGCGGATTTTTCGCAAAAAAAAAAAAAAGAAATCCGACCGCCCTGATCAGTTTACTTAGGGCGATATCACCCGCCCTACGTTTCTTCCGCCATTGAATACCGTAAATATTATTAATTATTTTTTAGCTATCATATATTGATATGATGATGATAATAATAATAAAACAAAACGTTTCCCTCTAAAATATTATGGGAATTTTTTTTCGAATCGATGCGATCGGTTTTTGCACTACAAAATCCACTCATCACAATAATGACAGTATAGCGCGTGATATGCGTATCTCAAAAAAATCATCAAAAATGATGATTTTACACGAATAACATTCATGTTCGGTTTGATCTCGGTTTCAACATCGGATCGCGAGAGAAACTGAATATTTTCATTAACTAGATTATGATTTAACTGTGACATAACACTACAGCAACATTATTTGGGAAACGTTTTACCGGACATTATATTATTTGCACTTATTATTTGCACACAGCCATTTCGGATAGATATTTTCGGACGTTCCGTATTGTTTTATTATAAGGGTGCATCGAAAGTGTTTCAAAGAAAGTATCGGGAAAAATGATTTTTTTATCGAATCATTTATCTCAATGAAAAAAAAATGCAACGTTTCGGATCCCCGGTCTAAAAAAATAAATAAATAATTAAATAATCACGATATAAAGAGTACAAGCTTATTTGAAGCACCTTCGCGCCTTATCTTTATATAAAGAGAAAAAATTAAGCATTAAAAAAAATGATTAAAAAAATTGTGTGTAATTTTTAACCAAAATCTGCCTTAAATTCTATTTTCTTAAAAGAATCCTATCTAGTGTGATGATTTGCTGTAGCAAGAGAATCGTTTTTGAACTATGTCGGTCAGCTGTCGGCGGGTGTTTTCGAACCCCGGCCGATCACTCTAGGGTTAATTATCGTATTTATCGTTTCGTGGGGTGCATATGTATTACTGTTGGTCATACGTTGACGACTGAACATCTTATTATTTATTATTTTTGGGGGGGCGGCGGGGAATGGAGCGCTCTCAATTCTGAAATAGCCACACTGACTCTGACCACATCCAAAACCGAAAACAATAGCATGAAGGCGACCGAAAAAATACACGATTTAACGAAAAAAAAAAAAAAAACAGATTTTTATTTGAAAAAAAAACCACAGATGATTTTCACGATGATTTTTTGGCAATCAGGCATTCACTCACTCAAAAACCACACTGGGCCACCTCGTCCGATCAAAAGTGCCTTCAAAAATGTTGATTTTTTACGAAAAAAAAAAATAAAATTACCAAAAAAGGGCCCTACATAGAACTGTTCGCCCAACCAAAGCGCTCCGATCTCCGCAACGCCCCCGACATCACAACACCCCACCCAAATTATTATAATAGTAATTGTTACCGTTATAACCATCGTCAAACCTATGTATTCTAGTCGTAGCGATCACTATTTTGACAATTAAGATTACTACTCTTTAATAATTATTGATTTTTTGTTTTTATCGCAATATTTACATCAAAATATAGATTAGGTGAAAGACGGAGGATATCCCTTCGATAGTGTTTAAGACAAATTGTACAGGCTCCCTCCCCCCAAAGACGTTTTGCGAAGACAGGTTTTCAGTTTCTAAACACGTCCTCCATGATAATATAATCGAATCCTCCAGCCAAATCCACAGCAGACCCGGGTTAAGTTTCTGACAGTCGGCCCGCAGCCGCCCAAATCCCAATTGAAAGCAATAGCCATTCACACAATACAAAACACCGCGAATGTGCGTTGCGCCCTGAGCACGCACATATGCGTTTCATATGATTTTCGACGATAATTTTTGATGCGATTACGTACTACGTTTGGACAATCGCCTCGAGCCCGCAATACTCGACGCTTTTGAAGTTGCGTGAAGAAGCCTCACGAGGTCCTTTAGTTCCCATTTAATTATTATTTTATTATTAAAGCAGAGATGAGTTTGGCCTTTCATTTCTGTGCGTATTGTTTTCGGGTAATGAATTCGTTTTAGGCGATCGAATTGAAGAAAAAAAAAAAGAGTTGTTTATATATAATATACAATATATATAAAGATATCTAAATTATTTAATAATTCACATCGAGGATTCCTGTAATAAAGTATATAGTTTTGTATAAAATACGATTTCGTCGTTGTAAGTGTTATTATTTTCAAAATTTCAGATGTTAATCTAAGCGAGTGCACCTCCGCTCGCGCATATATATTTATATATAGAACTATGAGATCTTCTTGAATAAGCACGCGGCCCGCTGCGCGCGAGAACGCGCGATCGTATTATTATATTTTTTTTGCGCGTTAAACACCGCGCACGCAGATATGCGCGCACGGATTTTGCGCGCCGTTCCTGTGATCGCGCGTCCTCGTCCGGCGGGTCGTAGAAAGGACTTCAAACAAACAAAAAAAAAATATTCAAAAACTCAAAAGTTTTTGAGTGGCCGGCGGCCTCGAGACGGCCGCGGCCCGCGGTTTAGTGCAACAGTACAAATGTCAGGCGATGGCGGGCGAGGCTCGCGAGCGGAGGCCGGGCCGCGTCCAGGGGCGGCCAAACCCAAATTATATTTAAAATATTACGTGTATAAAAAAATTATTCAAAAAAAAAGAGTATTTTTGTATTGATATTTCTAACGTTGGTGTAAAGAGCAAAATTTTTCATTATGATATAATATTAATTAAATTTAAATGAAAAAAAAAATGAAAAAAATTAGATAAATTTTAGTACATCATGCGTTTTTTGTATTTAATTTTTAAGCTTAGGATCGGATAAATTTTAGGATTTTTAAAAACCATTTGTAAATAAAGAATATATTTTAAGACCCCCCCTGGCCGCCGTCCGGTCTCCGGATAATTAAATTATAGATACTATATATTAAATAATAAAAAAAAGAAATGATTACTTAAATGTTTATATTATTCCGAGTGTAATAAAAAAAAATTAAGAACTTCTTAAAAAGAAGGTGGCTTGGAAGCTGTCCTATAGAATCAATTGCAAGTGTGGCGAGGGTCGGTGTGACCCCTGCGCGGCTGACGCACACATCATCGCATTCTTTCAAAATACTATTAATATTTATTATTATTATGAATTACTCTATTACTTATTATATGATACATTGTCATATTGCTTATAATTTATCACTATAAGGCGTGTGTCTTTGTCCATAAATGTTATTAGAAGTTTCAACTGTTCGATGTACTAGTTTAAAGACAAGATGTAATTTAAATAAAAAAAATCATTAAAATTCCAATTCCAGGTTTTTTTTTGATTTACATATTTTGTTCATGACATGTCGATGATATCAAAGGCAATGAAAACTGTAATATTTATGTTGTTTCTCAATTTATTATTGTCTGCAAAACATGACCACCCCAATAGTGGAGAATTGTTGAAACGGATGATGTATGTTTCTTTAATTAAAATAATGAGTAATAAAGCTAAGCTTTTATTTGACATGTTGGTTTTATTTACCTCACACATCCCATATACAAATGTTTATATTATTTTTGAGATTATTAATTTTATTTTATACACACGCCATTAAATTTCGCGACACATTTTAATTTAGTCGCTCTTTTATAAATTATATTTTGACTCCAGAGCACAAGAAAAGAATAAAATTAATATAAAAACAATAAACAATATACAAAAATATACATTTACGTATTTATTTAATACACTTCAGATCAGAGGTTACCAACCTATTCCCTCTTGATAACAACTTGACTAAGAATATGAACAAACAATTAAAAAAATGGTCAATTCACATGTATACGAGGTTTGTAATAGAACTTCAAGAATGTTGGGCATTGTCTTGAGAAATTCTCATTACATACATAGCACCTTAGTAATAAGGCTGCTATACAATACATTGGTTCGGAGATTACTTGAATCAAGATCAATCGTCTGGGTGCCATATGACGCTTCGAATATCCCCAAGCTAGAGAAAATCCAGTAAAAATTCTCAAAATATCTCTACATGAGGGAATTTGAATTTTATCCGAGCTTATACCGATTCAGGGTTGCCTGGGGTATGTAACTCTAGAGAAAAGAAAGTACAATACTTGGCAAGGCACTTCTTCAAGCTGTTGGTTGGCTAGATGAGTAACAACTCAACCACTTGGCTAATCATGTTGTTGATCTGTTATATGAGATTTTATAATTACTTATAACAAAGCAATTAATGACGATACTTGTTCTTATAAACATTCGTTATATATTTATATTTTTTATTTTATGCTATGCTTTATACCAGAGGTTCCCAATCTTTTTCGGCTTACGGCTCTTTAAACATCAGATTTTTCTGGGGCTCCCTTAATACATGAGATTTTTTCAAAATTGTTGACTTTCTTAAGAAAAACGAGCGCAAAAAGAAAAAATTTCGAGAATTGGGAATTCCAACAAATTTGCCGAATTGTTTAATTGAATATTTCGCGGCTCCCTTATAAGGGCACCGCGGCTCCCTGGGGAGCCGCGGTCATACTTTGGGAAACCCTGCTTTATACAATTTATTTTTATACTTCGTTCTTTTTTATACAGTTTCCGGATTATTGTACTTTTTATATGCTATATTTTTTTTACCACTATGTCAGAGGTTCCAAACCCTATGTCCGCCCAATTTAAATCATGAACTTCAGAGGAAAAATATAGATATAGCAGAAATGATTGATATAAATTTTGGATAAAAAAATTGTCGAAAAATTCTCTTGAACATTTTCCAAGAATGAAAAAAGTGATTGGTGAAAATATTTTTTGACCTAAAACTATTTATTATTCACCTTAAGAAGCTTTTGGAGCAATTTGAAATTAGATTCCAGCAATTTTCTATTATCAAAAATGGGGCTACATTTAATACCTTTTAATATTCAGTTAGACGTTTCTGAAATTGCTAATTCCATAGCAGAAATTCTTCAAGAAGAAATGTCAGAAATTGAAGATGAAATTTAGAAAGACGAATAAGACAAACATATTTGGAATCTAGCTGACCATAAAAGTACCCTCTTTTGAAAAAAGGAACTTACAAAATTAAATCCTGTTTTGGTTTCACATATTTGTACGAATCTTTATTCTCCGCCATGAACATAATTAAATCAAAAACCAGATCTCGGCTTATCAATAGCGACCTTGATAATTGTTTACTATTGGGATTGTCATCTTACACTACTAACTTTGAAAAGTTAGTAAGTAAATTTTATCTTGGACTTTTTTTTGTAACTGTATGGTATTTTTTATGATTCTTTTGTAAATGAAAATAAAAGCCTAATCTTTCGTTTTATAATAATTTATAATAAAGCTATTCAAGAAACAATTATAAAGTAAATAATTTAAGAATATGTAGTATGTACTTAGAACTTGGTTTTTTAAAAATCGGATTCGCCACTATTCCCCTAAATCTCAAATGCTCCCGGATCCGCAATAAAGTTAAAACCCCCTGATAATAATAAATAATGATTGTTTTTATTATTTTTGTACTATTTTTGTTTTTTAATTTACAAAATTTTAATATCTGGTAAATTCACTGTAATTTTTGTATTTTGCGACGACGTCAGGTCGGCAGAATTACACGCTTTGTGTTTTAATTATTATTTTAAAACTATAACTAACATAAATATCATCATCATTTGCCAGCCACGAGACACTCACTCGCTGGGCATATGGGCTTTACCAGACTCTCCAATGGTTAAATATATATTTTATTAATCCTTTTTTTTATTTTACCGACTTATATTTAATTATAATATAATTAAAAAAATAAATAATGCATTGGTTGTGGTTGATGCTTGCTTTTTCATAATAATTTTTATATTAGGTGTAAAATTAATTAATAATAAGAAGTTTTAATCGATTTCTAGTTTTTCTTAATAAATTGTTAGTGTCACTGAATCCTACCTCGACCAATTAAGAACTAGGTTAAGCTAAAAATAATGATTCGGTCGATTACTTTAAGTATTTTATGCAAATATCTTTACAGTAACAAAATTTGACATAACCACTCTTTTAAAAATCGATATTATTATCCAAATATTCTTTATATTCTATCAATTCTTCTTTTCAAATATTTTTATAATCCAAGACGGGATATCTCAACTACTCAAATTGTTATAACGCGCATTGATATCTTCTTTAAATTGTTTTAAGTCTTATTATCATTCATAATCTTATCTTTTTCAACAACAGAAAGCTGCATCAAAGTATCAAGAATCATGTCGATTTAAAGTGGAAATAAAGAAAACCCATTTTAGAGCGAAGCCCAAATATAACTGTTCGGAATTGAGTATGAGATTTACTTTTTTTTAATTTTTAATTTACTTTAAATCCGCGTAAATAAAAACCACACAAAAAACATGGAGTTAATATAAAATCATGAATCCGTTCCCGGAATTATAAAATCGCGTAAAAAAGACATGGATCTCATACAAAATTTAGAGATGCGTTCCAAAAAATCGCATAGAAAAAATCATGATATTCAAGTAATATACATAATAATAATATAAATTTAATTCATTATTATTACAACTCTTTTTTTACACGATAGAATGGTGTAAACATGTGATGGATTTAATTTTTTTTAAAATAATAAACATTGTAGTACAGAAAATCTTGTAAAAAATCTTGAAATGAGAACTTGTAAGAAATCTTGTAAAAAATCTTGAAATAAATTATAGTAAATGTTAATACTATTCAAACGTATGTATATAAATTTAAAAAAAATACTAACTTCACGGTTATTGCATTAAAACCTTTTTGTTTGTATTACTGTCCTATGTAGTTTAATTTCTGATTATTAAGAAATCTGTTATCCACTTCTGTGTTTTTTTATTCAAAAGTTGTTTATACACTTCTTGATATCCTTGAAACGTTCAGGTTCCGTTGGAATTTTAAGGCTCGTTCTAGGTAGGGATCATAAGTTTCGTATCATAATAAGATCGTTAATTAAAGCAGCTGTAAGTTGATAAATTTCACATTTTGTGTACTTTTTTACTAATTGATCATTGACTACTGATTAATATAATTATTTATAGCCATACAGATTTATAACAAGAATGGATTGTTAGTTTTTTTTAAACTCTTGCATATTGAAATGTTTCTTTATCAACCTTTGGTCAAAATGTTTTGAAACGTATGATTAGTGTTCATTTAACCCTTTGAGGTTAAGATGATTCTTGATCTAATAGTTGTATTATCTAAACAGTATTTGGTAGTAAAATACGACATTAGGTGCGTAATTCAAAAACAAAGGTACTTTAAATGGCAGATATTTTTAATCAACAAAACATTAATAAAATAATTCTTTAAAAATTCATGTTGTTAGCCCTTAAATCTACGGGACTATAATCCATGATTATACCCTACAATGATCTTGACTTAGAGAACTTGATTTTATTACTGCATAATAATATGAGCACCCGATTCTTTGCCACCTTGAAGCCACTAACAGTTTTTTTCAGATTTGGATAATTAAGTAAAAATTTTCTTGCCTGATAAGATTCTAAAAAAATATCCCATCATCAGGAGTTCGTCCTTTATTTTGTGATCATAAAGATACTTTTTTATATCCTTTACTCGAGCAATGATCGATTTTTTTCAGTAAAATCTTCTCTCCAGATGATCAGTGCTTTTTCCATAAATTCAAATATTAGGTTAATTTAGAAAAAAATATTTTTCCTTTTGGTTTTATTACAGAGCTCCAAAAACTCGCGTAAATCGAGGGATTGTTTTAATAATTTGCTTATTAGGTTAGGAAGTTAAATCGCATTCACTAGTTTCTGCAGAAAAGTATCTTAAGTCATTCAGAGAAGGTAATTTTTTTTTTCTCAAAATATGACTTTTTTTTCAAAAAACTTGTGTTATGATCAAAACACAGAACACCTCATAAAAATACTTTTCCATTCCATTCTGTTATAGATCATGAAGAGTTGAAGTTATCCTGTACTGAGCTAAGTTTTACAATAATCTAATTACTCCACCACATCCTGATCACTCACCTCTAATCCCATAATTTTACGACGAACGGAAATTGTATTTTATTTGGTCTATTGCCACTGATTTAGAATTTCTTAATTTGCTCATCATTAATGCTGATTCTCATCCGATAAATTAGATGAAAAATAATCTATCCACGTTTATTTTGAATCTGTTCACTCACACAGAAGATTAATTTATATTGAGTCTGTGTCCAAATCTCGCAATTTAATATCTCAACCATGTGGCCAAAAATTATTTATTGCCTTCTCCTTGACAAAAAACCATTAACAAAAAAAATATGCAAGAATTCTTTAATATTATCGTCAACACATGAATGACATATGAATAGAATACTAACATTTTAAATATTTTTTTAAAATAAATTATATAAAGAAAAATATGATGTTATATTAATAAATGTTTTCAAGCATATATCACATGAAATATCATTTTCAGAAGCTAAAAAAAATAATGTAGATGCAACTATAAATTTTCTGATTTTGATTAAAAAAATCCATATTTGTGCCTAAAATTGATTTGCATTTTCAAGCACAAAATGAGTACTCAATTCATAATGAAATTTATTAAATGATTATACTCTTTTTCGGATTAAATTCCATTCAAAAAAGCTAAAATCAAATCCTGTTCATCTATTAATTCATATGTATTTTATTTGTGTTATATGCTTTTACAAGGATCAACGATATTAATATATTTTTTAACTCATAATGCATCTTAATTCTGAATTAATTGATAAATAAAATGTCCAACACTTAATAATTATATTAATATTTATTTTTCACGAAATGATCTAATTATTAAGATCATTAATTTTTATTAAACATTTTTATATGGAAAATATTTTAAAGTGACACCTATACAATTCATATTATACTTTTATAAATATACCATATTTAAATTAAATATAATGCGACATCTATTAATAAGAGATTCAACTTATTGCAATAAATATTATAAAATAAATATAGCTTTCACATTTAAATGAAAGATGTCACTGTATATAATTTTAATATTGTATTTAAATATTATCTTATTTGTACACGAAGTGATCAATTGACATAATACGTCAATTGTTCAATAAACAAGCTAATGTTTAAAATTCCGCTATCAATACAGTCCCAATTACTGTCAAACAATAAAGTATCCATCTGTCCATAATACATATATCACTTGTCATTAATTATTAAATAAATACTATATGTAAAAATGACTAGTTATGCATAAATGCAATATAAATACGTTCAAAACCATAGTAATTATAATTGCTAACCGCCTTAAAATAGCAATGGACCTATAACAACCTTTACAATAGTTAGAAACAATTAACATATCGTTTTTGTACTTTAAACCGATTATTAAAAATGTCATTAGCTGGAATATACCGACCAATGGTAAGCTATGAAATATTACCCGACTTATCTGCTCAATAATATATATATTCGCAACATATTCGCGATAAATGTGTACCGTTTCGCGAATAAATTATTAACATTATTGTTATCGGCAACGATTCGAGGATATGCCTAGCTGCGAAGGATTAAAATATGCATATTTTTCAACAATTCAATACGTTTCGATTTGTATGCATTCTGCATCGCTCGATAGCACTAATCGTAATTGGTTAATTTCGCGATATGCCCATCAATGTGACCCTCAATAATATAAACGACATTACTTTGATTATATATTTTTGCGACATATTATGCTTATCTTAATATTATTTGTTTTTAATATGCATTGCCGTTGATTAGAGCGATTTTTTTTAATTTATTTTTCGGTAGCAACTACCACTGCACTGAGTGTATTTAACACTCGAGATTCCGATTCAATATGTTGCGGATTTCTCGCGGTAAATATTCAAGGGATTTGCATAACTATACGGCAGCGATCCGCAACCTTTGACACGCCGGTCACTGGACGACCTCAAAGCGTCTCGCAGACGAAGATTCCTTCATCGGCAATTTATTCCGATTCGATAAGCAGCCGTTCGATAACATAGAAATGGTCTAAGAATAGCGTGGAAAGTGACGTCGGCGGGCCATTGGTGACACGGAGCTATCGATTAAACGATTAGAGCCTCGAGCTGGTTTCCGTTGAGCAAGGTCAAGTTTGGAACTAGTTATGGTGTTGTGCGATCTTGACCATGATCAGCCGATCATTATCGCGGGATTTGCATCCGAAATTGATATAAAAACCCGTGCATTGCGAACGCTTATGGGTTTTTGCTCCGTGTAACACGAGATGAACTACTAATCTTGATTCCTTATATTAATATGCAGATTGCATATTCATTTCAATATAGTCGAGCTTCGGAGGAGTCGGAAATCTGAAGAAATTACCGAGAATCTAATAGAATCAGACTAAGCCGCGGAATACGTGCATTGTGCCTCTTCGTGAAGAAAGCTTGAAACACATGTTGTTTTAAATTTGCCATTCTTCGCGTGCTCGTCGATATTGGAGTTGCCTCCACCCTTCTGAAACACTCCAATAACATCACTAGTTGTGTTTTTACTTTCGTAATCAGGATGTCAGACCAGTACATCCCAGTTCCATCCCTTGCCACACCCACACCGCATATATAGGCTTGGTCCAATCAGTGTAAAAAAGCAGTTTTTTCATGTAACGCGTTATTTAAAAATATTAAACTAAAATTGCTTAAGAGATGGGAGAAGGGAGAGGTAAAGTTGCCTTGCACCAACTCTCTAAAATTGTCCCCTAAGTCCTTCCATCGGGAAACCTATAGGGGAAATGCATGGAGTAGTCGTGACTCGCAACGTCCAGGTAAGGCCAGGACAATAAAACGTGACTGTAGTCCTGACAGACGAACCCACACCTCCAGACGAAGATTCTACTAGGCTTAGCTTAGCTTTGAAATTACCGTAGCCAGTCAGGAATTGACTGACCCAAAGTCAGAGAAGAACCAGTATTATAAAATCAATGGTCACATTTCGTGCTGAATGTGCCCTCTTCCGAGATTCTTTTGTACCCAGGATGAAGCTGTGTCAGACCGGTCCGACACAGTTCCATCCCTTGCCATCCAACCACACCGCATATATCGGCTTGGGGCCGGTTCAATCGGTGCAACAAAAGCAGTTTTTTCTTGAAACGCGTGATTTTAAGAAATAAAACTAAATTTGTTCAAGAAAGGGAGAAGGGAGAAGGAAAGTAGCTTTGCACAACTCTCCGAAGGTCGAGCAAATGCCCTGTAGCAAATTACACTGCTGACCAGATCCATGTGTCCGATAGGGCCCTCCACCGGAAGACCCGCTGGAGAAATGCCGCATCGGACAGCATAGAGCAGAACGTGACTGTAGTCCTGACAGACGTGCCCACACCAGCAATGTGAAGATGCTACAAGGTTAAACTCTTTTAGTTGAGCCTGGCTCTGATGTCGCGAAAGAAGAGATAGGTGGTCCGCCCTTTGGAGGAGGAATCCCACCTCTCCTGCCACTGATCAGACCTGATTTTAAAGTTGCCAAAGATTCGCCCTCGATTGGGCAAATTGTAGTGGCGCCGACGACAACAGGACTGTTTTTTTCAAGCAAAAACTGACGACCCTCAGCTGGATTTCAAGGTCGAGCGGAAGGACGCCAGCAATAATTGCTGAAGTATTTGAAGAAGTGCGATAAGCGCGAGTGAGATTAAGGAGCGTAGGGCGCTGCCCCGATAAGAGGATTCTACTAATATGTGTCAACGAACAGCGGTGCGCCCAGCATCCAGCTGCGTTTCTAATCCCACAGAAGATGGAATTATAGGCAAATAACCGATTTGTAACCTACACCCCATGTGTATTGGAGCGCGATGCGAAATACGGTAAAACGCGGCTTTAGCTGTACCTCTCGCATGTAACAAAAAGTGACCGTGTTCATCCAGCAATACACCCAGGTAGCGTACTGATGGAGACATTCGAACCTTCTTGTTGTTGAACGAAAAAGGGGAGGGCGAGAAGGACTGAGTCGACCCTTGAGGAGGACTGCCTCAGTCTTGTTTGGAGCGAATGAAAGCCGATTGGCTTGGCCCCATTCCGAAATGGCTTTCAGTGGGATATAGGCTTTGCTCTCCAGCAAAACTCGAGAACCAGCCTCGACAACTAAGGTGATGTCATCCGCATACGCAATAATGTTACAATCCATTGGTAAACTAATTTTTAGTAGGTCGTCACAGAGGACATTCCACAACAATGGTCCCAACACAGACCCTTGCGGGCACCCAATTGAAGTTGGTCGACGAATGACCAAGCAACCGTCTTGAAAAAGTATGCTACGGTTACAAAAGTAGCTTTGTATAAGGCTGTATAAGTTATCTGGGATACCCCGAACCCTAAGTTTGGCGAGGATCGATGGCCACCAGGCGTTATCGAAAGCGCCTTGAAAATCTACAAAGACAGCCATTGCGTATTTGCATTTGGATGCATTTACATGGGAGAGAATCGTATGAATGGCATCTTCCGAGATGTCGTTCGGACCAATCAGAGCGTCTACAAAAACGTCAGCAGTTGATCGTTGTTTTTTCGACATTTAACAGGCTGATTAGCTCACGCTGTCATGTCTGTCACATCTCCGTAATTTTCTCGTACCAGAGATTCGTTTCTGGGACCTTATAATTAATTTATTCGTACCAAAGGAAACTTTGGGATCTTTATTATCATAATCTCGTACCGGAGATTCGTCTCTGGGATCTTTTATCTTCACATCCATATTTACCTATCATCGGACTCATTTCTTCGATAAACGATCATCTTTAAAACAAAGCGTGTTTCACTTTAATCGCGATCTTCGAAACGATCGTCAACTACCGGACGGTCATAATTTGGCGCCAGCGATCGTGTACCTTTTTTGATACTCGATCCCGGGTGCCTCAATATTATTGGTGGCAACGGTGGGATACCATTTTTTGGTACTACTGTCGCGCCCTCTTAACAAAGGATTGAATTCTTTCTCTCAAGGTCCTACAACAAAGAATTGCATGTGTTTCACCGATTTTTTTTGTGTTCTTCGGATAGTATGTGGGATGTCCAAATTCTCCTTCTATTTATTATACCGATACATGGGGCTGTACAGAAGGTGTTGGGGATTTCAGTCTGCAATAATTCATGAATTCATTCAGGCGAACCCACACTAACAGTACGAAGATGCTATTGGACTTTGGGTCAGTCAATTCTTGACTGACCCAAAGTCTGGGAAGAACCAGCTACGATTTAGCCTGGCTCTACTATCAGGAAAGAAGATATAGGTAGTCCGCCCTTTGAGGGAGAAATCCCTCCTGTCCTGCCACTGATCAAGAGCCGATTCGTCGACGCGTTACTTAACCCAAGATTCCCTTGAAAGGTTTTTCCAAGCTTAAGCCAGCTGCTTACCCTAAAGAGGGAATTATAGGCGAACAATCGCGATTTATATCCTACACCCTATGTACTAGACGCGATATATGCTAGAGGTGCGATTTGTCAGCTGCACCTCTCGCATGTAACAAAAATGATGTCATGTTCATCCAGCAACCCAGGTAGTAGACTGAACGACCTTCATATTAATCGAAAAATGGGAAGGACGTTCATTGAGGCGGACGCATCTCTGTTGGGACTTGGGCGATGGACAGAGGAGGCTCGAGGACTGCAGAGATGGCGTATTACAGTAGTAGGTTTTGTATATTAAAAATAACTTCAAAACCATTCAATCGATTAATTAGAAAATTGGAACGCAGTTTTTTTTAAAACTGAAAACTTTTGATGTTAGACCGAAAGATGATAATTTAATCTATATAAACAATTCATATATTAAACAAATTTGAAGATTTTGCTCAAAGATGACAACTCCGGCTAGAGAAAAAAGCCGGGCATCGAAAAAAAACATGTTTGACTAAAAATTGTCAATTTCGTGCAAGAAAAATAGGTGAAACTACGCGATCTCCAGCAGGGATATTTTTGTCCCAACTCTGATGCCAGGACTGTGACGATCGTCCTCCAGGGTAGGCTCTTCAAATACGGGTCAGGTCGCCAGCCATGATCCCGGGAGTCGAGCTGTCAACGCGCAGATTTTAACAATAATAATCACACCCTGCTGCGCTATTTACCTTACTCATTCCTAGAAGACCCTAATCTGTTGACCACTAATAACTGCTTAAGACTCAAAGCATGCTTAGTACTAATCACGTCAAGGTCTGTAGAAACGCATGCTTTAGAATAAACTAATGCAGAGGTATCTTAAACAATTCCTTTGTATCTCAGTCACCAGTAACTGGTGTAGAGATGCGACTATCCAGGGCTAGGTTGACCCGGCTCCCTAGCCATTCAGAGGCAAATGCCGGGATAGTTCCTTGAGCCGTTTCCCATCATATTTCCGCTTCCTACAAACTCGTTCCGTCCTTAGTTCCCAGGTTGTAGCGGCAACGAGGAAACTCGTACGGATGGAAGCAATGCCGCACCTGGTGGCTGTTTTAGACTATCGCTAAGGCGTGCAATGTTGGCCTGCCGACCCAAAGAGAGGCCTGCCCTTCCGGAAAGCTAGTGGGTCAACCTGCACCTGGATTACGTAGCCAACTAATGTTGTTCTTGGCGTGCTCCGAAATGGCGGAGGAAACTCCACCACGACGAGCATGCGAAGAATGGCAAAGTAAAAGCCATACGAAATCATCATCAGACGAGGCTAGGGCCAATTCATATTTAATTTACGGTGTGATCTGGTGCTACGGGCACCTCCTGTAGCACACACGTCAACCGAATTGGCCTGGATAGCGGCCTGGCTCCTTATAGCTCCGTAGAATCTACGAAGCAGAATTTAAAAAGCGAAGTAGAATTTAAAAAGCTTGCTATTAAATCAACAGTGGGCCGCCGTTTGTGGATCCCTGATTTAATTTAATATATATCTTGCCAATATCTATCAATCGTAAATATCTTTATGTAAAAAGTAAAAAAAAAAACAAAATTGAACCTCGTAATTTGATTTTTTTTTATTAGATTATCCCGACGGCACAAATATTCAATTAAAAAAATGAGCCCCGAGGGCCCCTGAAAGTCGAGGGCACCAATCCCGTGCATCATTTTACCTTAACGTAGCTAAGCGTCTGGCTGACACAATGCTGCTCACTTTAAGAGATTTTTTTTATAGAGTTAATGAGAGGGATGAGTCTGATCCTCCAATAGCAATTGTTCAGTATTTGGATTCATATTAGTATACGGTGGAACCTCTCATAACGAGCATAATTCGTTCCAGAATCTTGCTCGTTGTGTGAAACACTCGTTATGCGAAACTAATTTTCTCATATAAATCAATATAAAACACGATAATGCGTTCCATGCGAATTTTTTTTTAAAGTTTATTTAAATAAAATTTTACATGCTTATAAATTGTTAAAGATCGTAACAACCTGGATAAAAACATTTTTAAAAATCGGAACTAGGTTATTATTTAAAAATTTATGACAAATAATTAATTATTTTTTACTAGAAAGCTGTCTAAAGACATTTGTTTTAGCCGACTCTTTAAAATTTGGTGAAAATGTGACACAGCGTTATCATTGAATATATATTTATGCTTGTACGTCCTTATTGGATGAAACAGTTTCCCATGCTTAGCGTTTCTCTTGCGTCAGAGAAGATTGTTTCTCTACTACTTCCTCCTTCCTCCAAACTCCTTGCAACTGCCTTGAAATACAATCAACACACACAAGTGCGTCATACGTTTGTGACTTGCCTTTCTGCGTCACTCGTTATGCGAAATGTCGCTCGTTAAGGGAGCAATTTTTTCACTATTTTTTTTGCTTGTTATGCGAATTACTCGTTATGGGAGGTGCTCGTTAGGAGAGGTTCCACTGTATTCTCAAATCTCCACCTTCAATAATTTGCAACCGATTTCTTCTTTCGTAAGAAGATTGGCGACCTCGCTATAACCCCAATTTCCACGAAGTATGATGATAGAAAAGTTATCAAAAACTTTCTTGCGATAGTCTATAATGCAAGATAAGCAACATGATTTTTTTTTCTGAAGACAGAAGCGCTGATAACCCTTTCGAAGCTGCACTTTAAATTCTTCGTTTATTCACAATTCAGCCTAAATGGGCTCCAATTTTGTGGACTCCCATTTTTTTTTGTAAATTTCTCATCATATTATTAAAAATATATTTGAATAATAATAATATATATAGCATATTCACAGTTGAGGTGTGCAGGATCCTTATTTATTATTATTAACCCTTTCAATGCGGCGGGTCTAAAAACGATTCTGCTTCTGAGTGCGGCGCCATTTGGACCAATTTATTTTTTTGGCGAAGTAAAATTGTATTCACCGTTTACCGCTATATTAGACCATTTTCCTATAAGAGATTTATGCAAACATGTTGATTAGAGTATGTTCCTCTATCTCAACTAAAAAAATAAACTCGTTTCGCTTTATTTTTGTAATAATAAATCAAACAAAATATCAATTGCTCAAACAGAGATTAAGTGAGAAAAAAATGGGAATGCGAATCAAAATCAAAATGCGAAATGCAATTTTCTTATGCCATGTAACGTGTAGTATGGAACATAGTGGCCGTGAGACATAAGAACCCTGAGCCGAGATACGTCACCGATATTGTGCAGAGATTTGAATGAGACACCGCGCGATTTGAATCATTACTATTCATAATATACATATTGCGGTTTCCTGTTTCTTGTGATATGTTGTTTATTTATTGTTAGCTGATTTTTAAAACAAATACCATCACTCAAATTCCCTCTTGTTTATATGTAACGACAAGTTCGAAAGAATTGCGCGCATGTACGACATGCAGCCGCACCCTGGACACGATTTGTATGCGCATGTACGTCATGCGCCCCGCACTGAAAGGGTTAAGTGGCCTTCTAACCCGTGGCGGGTCTTTGCCACCTGGAGGACACTACGCGATCTCCAGCAGAGACGCGTCCAACTCAACTCTGAGACCAGGATTGAGCTGGTTGTCCTCCAGGTTATCAAGGCTCATCGAATACGGGTCAGGTCGCCAGCCACAAGCCCGGAAGCCAAGCTGTAAACGTGCGGATTCCTTGGGTATACCTATTTATTTTTTAAATAAAAAAGATAATAAATAAAATATCTTCCAATGTATTTTCATTCTAACTGTGTCCTTTCATTATTATGAAAGTGTTGCTGAAACTCCTAAAACCACCATTGCAATTTTACTTTCCTCCCAAAATTCAAAAATATGCTTTTTTGTATAATCTTCGTATATTAATAAAGCTATTTAATAAATGTTCTATGTTTACATCTGTAAAAATAAGGTATATGTGTGTCTATCTTTTCATCGGACGTATCACCAGTAGATTGCAATTGTTCATTGTTGATCATTGTTGATAAATGACTATTCATCGTCGATTTAGGATTGAATTTGAGACGACACATGTCACGATTTTGGATTAAATTTAAGCTGACACGTGTACAGTTTGTTTATCCTGCAATTGTTTACATTCTCATACGGATTCAAGGTTTTTAATTGATCTAAAGCCCCATATGATTTTTAATACAAGGTGGTCGAGATGTATTGCTTTCGCTATACAACTCAGGCATCTTTTATACATGGTTGGTCTTAGAAAATAGAAATAGGGGCGGAATCTATTCTCATTATGTTTCATTTGTATTATATATTACTTGGTATTTTAATTATGTTTTATTCACTAAATAAAAATGGGCTTATAAATGCGAGCATATAGTTTTCTTCTTTATAATATTATATATACGGCGGCACGAAAACAACCGCGTCGTTCGAAGGGGGTATCTGATATACCCCAAACATTACAGTCACATGAATTCTTTCACTATCTTTTTTTTAAATCAATTATTCTAAGAATAAAAATAGTTATTCATGATATGCTTCATAATTTGGTCGATATTTTGGATTTTTTAATTAATCAACGACAACGCTCAAGGCGATGTCTCGCTGCAGACTGAGCTCTCGTAGCACGTGTCACTCGTACGTATCACTCGCACTCAGCACATCGTACTGGATGCAAGCGAAAACATCGCGCGCGTGGCAACAGCAGGGAATATTGTTGTTTTTATTTTTTAAGGACGATGATTATTTATAATATTTATTCTTTAAATTATTTAACACAAATACAAAAGGTTTGTGACGACAATAAAGATCAATGGTTATTTATAAGATTTATTCTTTAGACTTTTTTGACAAATACAAAAAGTTTGTGACATATAGGATTTATATTAAAAGAGGCAAAGAGCCTATCAAAGTTTTATCGAAATTACCGTTGAATATTTTGAACAAAACCTCATTTTCGAGAAATTTCACGAGCTTTTGTTGATAGGGCCAGTGGCGGATTTATAAGGATGCATTGATGCTGAAGCATCAGGGGCCCGATTGTTGGGGGGGCCTTCAAGGCTTTATTCATTATTAAAAAAAAATATATAAATCCTTTTACATAGTAAAATAGATACATAGATGCAGTTAAACCCCCACTAACACTAAAATCGGGACCGTGTAGTTTGGAGTCGTGTAATTGGGGGAATGAAGCCGTCCAGCTGTGTGCGTATAGCCTGGCACGTGTTGAATACACAGACGCAAACCAACGTTTGACTGTATGTGAATGCGACCGCGCAAGGATAACCCGCAAACCGGATAATCCATGCCCGGATAATCGAGAGTACACTGTAATTGCAATTGGGGGTTCAATTGTATTTATGTTTTTTTACTAAGATTTTTTTTACCTCTTACAACTCCCCTCCTCCAATTGTAGCTTCCATTAGGATGATTAAGGCTTAATTTTGGCGTTATATCCATACACTTATGTTAGGACTAGTTGAAGAAACTATCGATCTCCTTGGAGCTCATTCAGCAACTCCTTAACAGTGTCCATTCAGCACTGTTTTCCGTTGAAACCAACATTTTTGTACCAAATGTTGCAAATTGCTCTACACGAGCATTCTCCGATAGTGATTATGACATTATCCATAAGCATTATCTTGTCATCGGTTGTTGATGTGGCGTTTGATACGATCATCTTCTCCAACGTCTTTATTGCCTCTTGCAGGCGTTTGTATGACATGTAAACGCTTGTTTTATTCATGGAAGACCCGTCAACATTCAACATTTTCAACACGATGCTGTACATTGTTCCATTCTCAAAGAAATCCATACAATAATGAACATTTTTGCGAAGATTCTTCAAGAATATTATAATAATTACACAACTTCATATCGTAGTATTTTTTTGAAAATAAATTACGATCGATTGTGACAAGGCAATCGTAAAAATCCATAGTTTTATTGACTGCATTAATTCCACTGATCTTGTCAGATCAATAACCAGTCGGCAGCGTCATTCATATCAATTCCAATCTAACGGTAATACTGATTTCTAACTTTTAATAATAATATAAAATATATTATGGAATCAATAGCACATTGTTATTAATTTAATGTATCAATTGTCAATAATTGCTCATTGTGTTTTTTTTTTTGAAAAAAATAATTTATTGTACTCTATAATCGAGCACGTTTTCAATGAGTTCATTGATGAATTATTAGGAATGCTAATTATTTTTCACACATCGGA
This sequence comes from Philopotamus ludificatus, assembly GCA_022495035.1. NCBI lineage: Eukaryota > Metazoa > Arthropoda > Insecta > Trichoptera > Philopotamidae > Philopotamus > Philopotamus ludificatus. Next base: position 29,537 of record JAGXCT010035259.1, read on the forward strand.
CACCATCGCAATTAGATACTACCCGTGGCCACGTGTAATCGATTTAATTGCGACACTTATCTGTTTGCAATAAAACACTAGTATTATTCTCTAATCAATATAGTGATGATAACGTATTGTCGAAGAAATTTTTATGCAAAAATTTATATCGGATACTTCTGGTCTAGAAATTGTTCAACGCAATTAATATGCAAATGTATTCAGTTGCCGCATTATAGGAAGTAGTATGCATTTTTAAATATAGAAAGAGCAGACATTTATTAAAAACTTGTTCAAGCACTTTATTAATAGATTTCGTCAATGATTAGTCGTCTTTAAAAATTGCAAACACGTGAAGTTGTTAAAATAAGAACAATTGTTCAAACAAATGCATGTATGTATGTAGATACGTTTAGTTGTTTAAAATTACATGTAATCTTCATGTGATGCAGCTCACGCAATATTCAGTTCACACACACAGCCAAGCCAAGATTGGCAATGTATTATACCAGAGAAGCTCAACTCAGCATCGAAACAATAATAAAAACAGCATATTTATTTGATAACAACCAAAAAGTCTGTATTTTTCAGCAGCATTCGCGTAAATCATGAGATCATTGTTGAAAATTTCCGCGGCTTATACAGTATTAGATTTTATAAATAATGAAAAGATATGAAACAGCTTTTATTTACATTTTTTACATCCATAATTAATAAAATATTAGCCATATGTTTTTCATTTATTCAGCTTAATGATAGTTCAGCAGACATAAATATATTCATAATATTTAAAAAAAACGTATAAATAGTAAAGAGCAACTTAACTAATTCTGAATTTCGTATTTTCAAAAATAAATTTGTTAGGAAACAATTTTTTAGTAAAATTTTGCATAAAACATTATTTTGATAATGAAAAAATTCTCATATTAAATTTTAAATAATGTTTCTGTTGTTTGATTGTTTTGATTAGATTTATTTATTTTATAAGCCTTGAATAATTGTACGAATAATTGAAAAAATAAGAAATTATTCAAAAAAATAAAATTATTTTATTCACTAAAAAAAAAATACTTTGGCAGCCAAAGGGTTAGCGTCATCTGTATAAACCATTTAATGATTATAACCAGTTAATAAACAAACTGGAGCAAACAAACAAAAGGCAACAAAAATATCATAAAAATTCATTAATAAAATCCATTCTTAGCTTATTCTACAAAGTAAAATCAGAAAAAAAAGACAGATCTGATCTATAAAATTAACGTAGCGAAATAAAATTAACGGAACCCAAGTTTTTAATTTTTCTCGAATAAATCTTTTCCTACGCTTTAGTATTTGTGTATAATACTATGGCTTTTAATATTTGTCTATAATAGTCTTAAGAAAAATGTTTGGGGTCTCTGAGAGACCCCGTTCGGACGACGCGGTTGTTTTCAAGCCGCCGTGAGCGATACATTCGATCCTCTTCCTTTTAAATTCGATCACCTCCATCACAAAGCTTTTAACTATTTTTTAAATAAATTTGACAAATATATAAAATATAATAATAAAGATACGATACAATATTTGATAAAAATAAAAATAAAGCTAATTAAATGCCAAAGAATAAATGTTTTTTTTGTTCCATAAGTAATTACTTCCATTTTTTAATAATTTTCAGTTCTTTATTCATAAGCTTTAAACAGCTTCTAATTTTATTTTTATTTGACCATCTTTTTATTAGAGATTAATTTGTTTTTGGATAATTTTATATTTTATATTACGGTTTTTTAAAAACATGTTAATTGAAAAACACAAAAACAATATTTTTTAAAATATAAAGTGTATTTTAAATTATTTACAGCAAGTTTATTTATTTTATTTTAAAGACAATGCGTGATTGGCATTACAGAATAACCCAGGCATTATGGCGGATAATAGAGGTAACAATGTTCTGAAAAGATGAAATTACTGATATTGAAATGTTTTTTACGCGTTTTTTTAAAACGTATCCTACATTTTTTATGCGCGGTTTTCATTCTCGCGTTAACGAAAAATGGGTGTATTTATTGTATATCCACGATTGAATGCAATATATTTGCGGTAATAACACTGGGACAAATTGCGATAAACCAAGGTAAAAACTTAATTTTTCGGAGGAGAATTTTGTTGTATGTTGAATAACCTATAATTTTTTTTTGTCATCCGGTATTATGAAAAAATATCTTTGATATTTGCCGCCTGCCCGTTTTAATTGCTGAACATTTTTTTCTAATCATTCCCTTGTTCAAGCAAAGCCATAACTTATAAACATACGTGTTTGAACTTAGGTATTTAAATAAATAAAAAAAGGTTCCAAAAATTCAGGAGTAACTAAAAAAAATATTTTACGAAACAATTTTAAAAAAAATAATGTTTATTGATAAGATAGGGACTGCATTAAAAATACATAGAAAATTAGATATGAATAGAAACAATAATACATTTTTGATTTGAAATGAATCTTTGAAATGGTCCAGGGGCGTTGAAGCGTTTAAGGCGTAAGCACTTTGAAAGGACGGTAATTCACGAATATGATTATATATTGCAGTGTTGGCAAAATTATGACCCGCGGGTCAGACACTGACCCACAAAGCCTTTTTAAATGACCTACGCCTTTATTTTACCGTATTTTACTTACAGTAAAAAAAATCCTCAAATATCTTACTTTTTTTCATATTATTTTGCGTTTTATCAACAAAAAAGATCATAGAAAAACAGGTTTGACTGTACATGAAAAACATAATAATCTAAGCTCCAAAAACCTAACAAAGATTTTTCGGAAATATAGACTTTATGGGTTTTACCATTTTTAATTAAATCAATTTATATATTAATCGTATTTACTAAAATGTGCATTCTTTTAGACATGTTTCAGATGGTCATGTGTTGCGCGTAAAAGTAGGTATTTAACTTAAGAAAAAAGAAGTTAGAAGAAATTCATATGAATCAACTGTGATCAAGAAGTAAAAAAGACAGAGTGAAGATGATATCATTCAACCGAAAAAACGTTTACGTTTAATTGTAATAAGCAATGATAAGGAATAAAATAATAAAATCCAGGGTTAACAAATTGAAAATAATTATATTTTGTATCATTTGACAAATGCGTGTGTTCATTTTTTTAAAATAAAATTAAAGTTGCTTAGATTGACTGTTTTAAGTAAGTTTACGGAACCAAACTCAGTGGCTCACCGATAGTGTCCGGTGCCTGTGTGCAGAACCATATACCCCCTTCTTTTATATAAAACATTTTATAAAAAAAGATTTAAGATATGTTATAGATGTTTTTCCGATTTTAAGAAAGTTAAATGAATTCATATATAATATTTATCAAATTACACCCCATTGGCGCCTATCGGCGCACCTAATCTTCCGGCCTGTGTGTGCAGCACAAACTGGCCATATGGACGGCGGGCCCCTGACCAAACCCAACTTTTTGTACTGGTTCTGGGTCTGATAAAATACGGTTTCATTTAATTTTCGGTATTATCTAGGAACCTATCTACCGTGTTATAGAAGGGTTACCTGTACCAGCATTCAATGGAAAATTTAACAAATAAAATTCAGCAGCAAACAAGTTTCACAAATGTAAAAAAATGTTTTTTTTGCAACTTTAATTAATAACTAAATTAAAAATATATTAAAATATCGCAAACGTTAAGATAAGTTAGGCGTTAAACTAGTTTTTTTTATGAATTTTGACACATCAAACTTAAAAGCTCGGCCAATTTTAACCAATTTTTCTAATTATTCATGATAATTTCAATTAAGCATAATAATATATGACACAAAACAAGTTCAAACTTGAAAAATTAATGCACCTGACGTTTCTCAGGCTTGCCAGCTATCGACTGATGCAATTTCAATTTATATTCGTCGATGGATCCTGGAGTGGTGATAAAAAACAAATGTTCCAATATTGGAACACTGAAATAATTGGGCTAAGCTAATAATATCCGGGAATCTGAGTGACTTCATCGGTCGTCAACTTTTTATTTTTTACACAGTTAGCCGTGCATCTCAAAGCTGTTCTACTAAATTTTCATTTTTTTATTAAAATTACTTTTTATTTTTCTTTATATTGAGTTGTTCGGAAAGTAATTTCGTTTTGTATTTTTTCACAGTCAACTTCACACTTCACGCCGAATAATCATTATATATTTTGACAGCTGATATAGCAAGGCTTGCTTGTGAAAAAAATGATTGATTCTGTGCAGTAGTTTTTGGTTGATACCCTTTCAAATATGTAGAGTGAAAAGTAGTATTTTTGGCATATTTTACTTTTTTACTTTCGAAAAGGTGAAAATGCTGTTCAAGCAAAAAAAATATCCGATGTGTATGAAGAAGATGTATTGACAGAAAGCCATTGCCAAAACTGGTTTGCAAAATTTCGATCCGGAAATTTTGATGATAAAGATGCGCCACGTTCTGTAAGGCCAGTTGAAGCTGATGAAGACACAATAAAGGCATTAATTGATGCAAACCGGAGAATAACAACTCTTGAGATCGCTGAGAGATTAAATTTATCGAATTCGACCGTTTATAATCATTTGAAACGCCTAGGTTTAATCTCAAAGCTCGACATATGGGTTCCTCGAAATTGGTGACGTCGCGTTGACGTCTGTAATTTGCTTCTTAAACGTCAAGAAAATGATCCATTTTTGAAGCGCACCATCACTGGGGACGAGAAATTGGTTGTTTACAATGTTAAAAGCAAGAGATCATGGAGTAAAAATAATGAATCGATTTTTTTTAGATTCTACCGGACAACACAACGATCAATTCTGAAGTGTACTGTCATTATCTGGACAAATTAAATGATTCGCTTTAACAGAAAAGGTCAGAATTGATCAATAGAAAAGGTGTAATGTTCCATCAAGATAATGAGAGAACCTCATACAAGTTTGTTAACTCGCCAAAAGCTTTTACAGCTTGGATGGGATATATTGCCACACTCACAATATTCTCTAGATCTGGCACCTTCTGATTATTAATTGTTCCGGTCTCTACAACTTCTTTAAACGGTAAAACTTTACTTGAGGAGGTGAAAAATCACCTGAATCAGTCTATTTCCAGCAAAGAACAACAATTGTATGCGCGTGGATTCATGATACTGCTAGAAAGTATTGGACCAGAATGGACAATATATAATTCCATAAAATATTTAATCACTATAAGAAAATCGTCTTTCATTTTCATAAATAAAAACGAAATTACTTTATGAACAACCTGATAGAATTGTCAGTTGTTAACGTGACCGGCTGTAAACATTCCGAACAGAATCTGCCCAGTGAATAAGGCGTGCATTACATCAACGCACCTGTCATCGAGAGGGATGCGGACCTCGTACGGAATAATGTTGACAATCCCTGATATGGCGTGCAAGTCGCGGACAAAATTGCATAGCAATGCAACGATGCGCCTCCCCCGCCTCCCCTTGCGCGCGGCCACCCGCTTCCACGACTCACCGGTCTCGCTCGCAGTCGTAAACTCCACTATACCCAGACCGTGGACCAGAATTACTTAATCGTCTGCCATCAGCAGTTGCACCGAGCATTCTGCACAACGGCTCGAAGCACTACTCGTCCACAGATCAATGAGACAAACAGACAACAAAAAAAGATAAATTTTAAAAAAAAAAAGATTTCACTTTTTAAAAATCTTTTCTAAAATTGTCAAGTCAAAATAGTGACTTTGTGACGCGTTATAACCAAAATATAATTAAATTTAAAATCTAATTACATTGAGATTAAAAAAAAATACACTAGCACACAAACGATAACGCACATCATTAAACGCGCTCCAATTTATAAACATTCACAGCTCACAGATTGATCGAACGCATGCAAATTGTGAGATAAGATTCATCCTTGAACTGAATATGTGGTCACACAGACAATTTGACTTTTAAAATTCAGTCATGCAATGAATAAATATTTATTCAATGTCGGAACATCGATACAAAACAAAAACGACCGTGTTGGAATCGTTTTTTCAGACATTTGCCGGCAATCGGAGATGGGAGCGGTCTCAAGAGTTATCATATTATTAATAAGTCAAAGTATTTAATAATATATCAGATGGCTAATCAATGACGTTTTTTAAATTCGTGAATTCTGAATAAAAATTCCCTATTCTTTGCTCTCTTGTGCTATTAGCTAGTTACAAATGTATAACAAATGATATATTGAAAATGAAATAGAAACAATAGGAGCCATAATTTAGGGCAGAGATTATTCGCACTTATGATTTTATAGAGTAATTTTATTATTATTAAGTTGTCGATTGATAGATTTAGGATTTCATTTATATTTCAGAGAATTTAGCGGTGAATATGTATTAATTTGGACTTTTTTTTAGAGTTTCGAAGAGAATTTCTTCTTTTTAATATGTAGAGTATATTTTTTGATTTTCTGTCTTAGTTATTAACGCTATGTGTCTTACACTGTTTATAAACTTGGAGAAGGAGAGGATCGAATATTTTTAAGGGACCGAATCTTTCGTTGTAAGAAAATGTTAAGCAAAAAAATGTCATTAAATGTATTCATTTCGTATACACTCAATATGGGGTAGACATGTTTCATTAAGAATCGAAGAAAATGATTAAAGATTTCCGGAATCTAATTAATAAATTATACATAATATTAGTCATACATATGTATTTTAATTTAGATAAAAATTGGCAGAATCTAACGAAGCTTTTTTTTGTTATTATTTTCTTGTGTTCTATTCGTTGTCAGCTTTTCACAAATCGTTTATACTTCGTTCATGTAGTCGAACAAATCTGTAGGCCTTGTCGGAGTTAAGCGTTTTTTCTACGTCGCGATAATAAAAGACATATTGCTAGTCTTCGCGATTTATTAAGAAGAAAGAATAGCATCCGACGGTCGATAAATTTCATCATTTTGTTTATATTTTGTCTATGAATGTTTTTATTGTCTGAAAATGAAATTTCGAGTTTCGGGCTCTTTGATTTTATTCTTAATAATAAAATAAAATATACGACACAAAAGAAAAAAAGTCGAGGAATAGGACTAGTTTCCAGGAATCGTGTTAGAATAATAATTAGCATAAAAATATAGGCTGTTTTTCTTTTAGTCGATCGCGTTGTTTGAAAACCTCGTATTTTTTTTATTATTATTATGGCTGAAAAGGACGGAGAGCTCATAAATGTATAAGGACGCGGAGAGGGGGCGGAGGAATTAATTAATTTAATTAATTTGCACGTCGTTTCGGCGGATCGGATTGATTAGGAATGTCGAAATCGACATATTTTCGTTGCGCAAAAGGCGAGAGATTTTCGCGCGCGAAAAATTAATTAAAAGTCGTCGATCGCGAGCGAGCACGGCAATAAAGGCCCTGCAGTGCACGCGAGTGTCGTCGCGTTGCATCGCCGGAGCGGAGAGTGCAGTCGGCGCCGCGCTCTCGTCGCCGTCGCTCGCGCTTCGAGTTTTCGCGCGATCGCGTTTTGGCGCCAACTTCGATTCGAAACTCGGCCGTTTCCGTCGTTCGCCTCCGTCGTCTCCTCCGTCTTCCGGGTTCTTCTCTGTCTTCCCGCGGGAGCGCTAGCGAGGGGCGGCGGGCGGAGGGCATGTGAGGCGGAGGCCGCTCAACATTCAGCCTGTGGAGCTGGCGGCCGCCGCGGTGGAGGCGGCGCGCCGCGACTCTGCCGAGGGCCCAGAAGCGGGCGAGGTGGGCGAGGTGGCGAGGGGGGGCGAGGGGCCCGACACGTGCGGGGCGGAGGGCGCGGGGGGCATGGGCGGCATGGGGCCCGGGTGGCGCGAGGCCGCCGGGCCGCGGACGCCGCCCAACTGCGCCCGCTGCCGCAACCACCGGCTGAAGATCGCGCTGAAGGGCCACAAGCGCTACTGCAAGTTCCGCTACTGCAACTGCGAGAAGTGCCGCCTCACGGCCGAGCGCCAGAGGGTCATGGCGCTGCAGACGGCGCTGCGCCGCGCGCAGGCCCAGGACGAGGCCAGGGCCATGGTGGCGGGCGCCGTGGACACGTCCACCAACTCCAACACCAACACCAACAACACCTCCACCCTCCTCAAGCAGCAGCCCTCCTCTCCGGGGCCCGCGCCGCTGCAGCCGCCGCCCTCGCCGGTGCCGACCGCGCCCTCGCCGCCCCCCTGCTTCTCGCCGCCGCCGCGACCCGGTGAGTCTCCCCCGGTCTTCCGGCATCTAATCCTCCCGTTCGACGATCTCCCCTCTCGCGAATCGGCCTTCGAAACCCCCATCCCCCGAAAGACGTCAAGTTTTTGCAAAACGTCGTCGAAAGACGTCCACAAAACAACTCTCTATAGGGCCGTTTACAGAAACAAAACACAATTTCATGAACATATTATTAACGTTCGGCTATATTTCGACATTACGAATTTCGACTCTTCGAAAAGACCGACTTTTGCATGCCCGTATCGAAGAAGTCCGCCGCCTAGGATCGGAACCGTTATGTGAACCATAAATATAGATGCAGTTTTTGAATACCCAGAGCGGAACGTCGATCGAAATTCATCGTCGACTGTGCTCGGTCTCCGGACCTATGCTTTCCATCTTTTCCCCCGCCTCGAATACTAATTTTCCAGTCGGCGTTTTGAGAATGACTCAAAAAGCTCAGTTCTCCGATCCCATATGGCAGATTCTACGACGCGGTATCCAAAAATCTATATGACAAACGTCTCAATGATCCGTTGCAATAAATATTTCCATCGAATTATTTTTCAAAACGCCTCGTATTGTGTATTACTCAAAAAACGGTTATTTTTCGTTTTTTGTTCGATTTTAACTCGGCCGACGATAGGTATCGGACCTTTAAAAATTTTGGAAACGTCGACGATGAACGTTTCCGTCCCCGTTTTCGGTACAATTTTTAAGAGAAATAACGCGATCGCGACGACCAAAAATATTTACGACGCATCGCTCGATTGTGGTTTCTTAGGAATCTAATGATTTTTCTATGATCAATTAATAACGAAGCTGACGTGCTTCGAATACCTATTATATATATTATGTATACACAGTTTGAATGATTATAACCTATTTAAATTGCAAAAAAATATGCACAAAATGTACAGCTTTTCCTCGTGTTCAAAATTATTATGATTCTAGTATTCGATCCGCTGCCGATAACGATCGGCTATTGATTAACAAAATTCGACAAACGTTTCGTTTAGTTTTGTGACACATTCTTCCTTGATTGCGGCTTTTAATTCTTCCGGTGTAGTCGGTTTCCCGCCGTAGACGTTATCTTTAATATATCCCTAGAAAAAAATTCCAACGGCCTCGAGTCCGAGGAACGAGCGAGGTTTTCTATGGGACCTCTCCGTTCGAGTCGTCTATCTTGAAAATCGCGACGATAGTGTGGAGGTGCTCCGTCCCGCTGGAAATAAAATCGCTTACTTCCCAAAATTCTCCCGAATACGTAGTAAAATAAATTATTTTTTTGTATATAACATCGAACCGCGTCAAAATACCGTCATCTTGTCGAAGACGGATATCGATCGATCGATTGTAGTAAAATTTCTTCGTCGTCCTGCGCGGATCCCCAAAAACGATATTTGGCTCCGACAGCGTACATTTTTGCGCCGATTAATGACGGAAGATGAATAATTAATAGTTTACGACGATGCGGGAAGAAAAAAACGTTGAGCCAGACTCTCGAATCCAAAAAAATATTCCTCAGTGTATGGTAGGACCCGAAAGGCGTTATTTATTACGAGCTTCTGGAACGCTACCGAGCGATTACGACCGAACTTTATTGTTAAAAATTTACAAAATTGAATGCCATGCTTCGCAAGAAAAGACCGAAATCAGTGAACAGAAAAGGAGTCATATTTCACCGTCCTCGTTAAGACATTTATGACTCAGGAAAAATTGCGCGAATTAAAATGGAACCAAATCGACAGCCCGTCAATATTCTCCAAACGATTTTATTTATTCAAAATGGCTCTCGATTCATTTTTAAAGATTTTTGTAAAAATCGTATCCATATTTATGCTTGTATAAAAGTGTGAGATTATATTATTAGCGCTAACTGAAATTATGTAATCAATCACAATATTAAAAAACATGTAAAAACTTAGTTTTTCTCAAAGGTAATCTTGGTTTATTTATACCGATGTTTTTTTCAATCTTCGAACCGCTTCTGGAACACAATTTTCGATTTTTCGCTCGGCTCCTATAACCATTCTACCTCAATCGCCTCAACCCCGACGAACCGTCGTATTATTCATGTTATTTTTTCGTCTTTCGTCCCGTCACAACAAAAAAAAGTACGACTGAACTAATTCTTTTATTTTTATCAAACATTTTGAATGTGTTCAATTTGAATGTGTTTTATCAAACATTTTGAATGACCTTCTGAAGATACTTCGTTTTAAATTGTTCGAGGATCCTCCCCAGGAATCTAACGTTATCGGGCGACGACGAAAATTCGTCCCTGACGGAGGAGTCAATCTTTCAATAAAAATTCCCGAACCTAATTCGAGGGCCCCCAAATTCGAATCTCTTCCTCGTAAATATATTCTCAATATAATTGTTAAAATTAAAATGTCAATCAATTAAAAATTACACAACGAAATATGTATAAAAAATAATTAACAATATTCCGTCACTTCGGATGAACCCTTTTAACTCCTTTAGCGTCTTTATATTTAGAATGCCCGTATCTAGAATTATCGTCTCTATTAAAAAATATCTGTAATTGATACATTTTTTTTAGGTCGCTTCATGAAAAACAAACATGGCAAACATTCCCGTATTAAATATAATAAACAATATCGATGGAAGCCGATGCCGCATAATTTTTTCAACGTTCAACTTTCAACATTATTTTTAATGATATTACAAATTTGGTCTCAAATTAAAAAAAAGATTCCGCCTATAATTAGATATTCACAAAAATCATAAATTGAAAATAATCTGTGTGATATCTTGTAATCCGATAAACGCGGATAATTCTTGTCTCACCCTCGCAATTGTCTTCGAACTATAACCCAAATAATTCACCTCGTTGGTCGTGAGCCAGATCCCTTTCGCCCACTAACTTCCGATCGATGAACAAGCCTTCGCCGTGGGTGATAATTGTATTTGTTTTTTGACACAAGTTTCTTAGATAAGTTAAGTTAAGAAAATATTTCGATAAATATAAGGAATGTATTACTGAATACTTATTGTCTTCTTCGATGTTAAAAATCTCGCGGAAATAACTTTCCAACATATAAAAGTTGCTTCTTAACGAGCTACTCTTATTATATTTTTTTTTACAAATTGATTCAAATGGAAAATGAATAAAAAGCAACCATCGGGGTTACGTTCTGGGCATGGCCGCGATAAGCGAATTTCGCGATCAACGGGGGATTTAAAAAAAACATTGTATAATTTGAACACACACTTTATTAATAAAATAAACATTATAAATAACCCAGAATCTAGATTTCCTTGTTTAGCCTCTCTTCGTTTATTGTGCAAAATTTGCCGATAACTATGCCTTTTGAATATCATTTTCATAATTGCAATGAACTTCAACATAGACGACTGTATGACTTCATTCCATTCTTAATGTTTCTGCTGTCATACTATTAAATTGTTTCCACCAACTTTATCACCTCCATCAGTTTCTTCAATGAGTTGGCGCATTGTTTTACTTAAATAATATGTTTTGAAGGCTGCTGTTGTGCTTTGATCCATATGTTTTTAGATAGAAGTGGTATTTGGAGGTAAAAATACTACTTCAACGGGAAAATCAGTGCAGTCTCTCAAGTTCTAGAGTAAGTCCCAGTGCATTGTCCAAGACCAGAAGAGCTTGAGTTTCAACTTCAATATCCTCTCAATATTTTTTAATGCTGGGCAGAGACAAGTTTCGAATCAGTCCATAAATAAATTTGGTGTCATCCATGCTTTGCGACTATTTCGCCAAAAAACTGGTAAATTGTTTTTAGAATAACCTTTCATGGCACGAGGCGTTTCTGATCGATAAATCAACAACGGTTTAAATATTAATTCTCCGGATGCATTTCCGTCGAGAAGAAGAGTTAGACGATCCTTGGATGCTTTAAATCCAAGAGCAGTCTTGCTCGTAACTTATACGTACATGTGAGTGAGTGAGACATAAAGATGGACGCATGTGTCACCACTCATGACAATTCCTGGGACTTGTCAAGGACAGATAAGTGCCCAGGTTTTTTTAAACCGCGTTATATGACGGATACTGCGATTAACTGATGATTTTCTGTATTTTTTGTTAAAATTAAATTAAAAAAACTTAGTTCCAATTGATAGCTAAAAAATCCTTTGGGCCAATACGTCTGGCCCACGGGGTGGAAAAGGTTAAATCAATTTACTTACATGTCTTATCAGCTCCCGGATTCATTTTTATTATTATTTATCATTATTAGTTGTTATCTCGCACTGTTGTTTGTTTTGTTATTGTTATTTTTTTATAATTGTTTTCATGTATGCAAAAAAATGCATTTACAAATATCTCACGCAACTAAAAATCATGAAAAACAATATTTAACCAATCTAATAAATACTCTTGAAACTGTACAAATATCATATTTCAGTCCAAACAACTTTAGTATTGATTATCTTCGTTTCTATGATCTTCCATCCATAGTCAGACATTCTATAATTATAACACCATTTAAATCAGTTTCGTTTTTTTGTATTATTGTATTTTAGATTCATTTTTTTCAAAGCAAACGACATATATTTTCATATAAATTAATTAAAATGTTGATTAATAAAAACAATAAATTCTTACAGTATTTAGAATTATTTATTTATAAGAAGTGTTATTGATCATACTCTTAATTTTAATTATACGTATATAAAATTAGCACATGTTAACACAAATATACATGAAACCAATGTCACATGATGATAAATATGCGAGTTTCCATGTCAATATAATGAGTGCATTAACATTGATTAATATACTTTTTAAACTATTTCTTTACATATATTATATATTAACCCTTAAAACTCGTATTTTTTTTCCAAATGGGGTAGCGCCAACTGGCAAAATATACTATCTTAAGTAGTTTTGTATGTAAAATTAACTCCTTGGCGAGCGTTTCACACGATGTTATTAATAAGAAGAATGCATATTGCAGTAATAATGCAATTACTATGTCAATTGAGTATTATCGCGAGTGCATATATGTGAGCCGACTACCAACTAAAGAATTTTATGAATTAATATATTGTATTTTAATTGATCATTAATACATTTTGAGACGATTACTTCGGTGACTTCCATGAGACTATACCATTATCGGCTGGGTTTAATCTGCTTTACTAAATAAAACTAAAATAAATTATTATAGATCTAAACTTTGTAATATGTAGCCAAAAATAACATATATAATTAGATTATAATCTTAAAATAATTAATATATTTATTTAGTTAGAGTCATGTTGAAGAAACGCTTGTTTTAGCTAATATTAAGACTAAGCTAAAAATAATATACTAGTCAAACCCAGTCATAAATAAATAACGCGATTGCCAGCTGTTCAAATGATTTTTTAGATTTTTTTTAAATCTAAAATTAAAATAATGTCATTTGTTTTACAAATTTATTAAAAGAGATATTCATTGGGGCAATAAATAAAAAAGCATCTATAGTGTTACTCAACTCCTTTAGGTAAAAAGGTTTCGTTATCTTTCCTTAATAGTATTTTATATATACAGTAATACCCCCGATAACGCGAACGTTGGGATCGCGTTATTGGAACAACGCGATATCGGGATAATGAAGCACATACATAATTTAGGGTTAACGGGTATTTCGTAAAAAAATACAAATCTGCCATAACTAAGAACAATGTGAAAAATTATGAATCTTAGATGAATGAAATATTCGGTGCCGAACGCTCGCACACATGAGAACCTAGATATGTGCGAGCGAGATCAACATACAGGCCTACCCAGCCAAACGGCATAGAGTTTACGGTCGAGCTATGCACGAATAGAATGCGCTCGCGTTATTAGAGTGACTGCCGCGATTTATTTGAAATTCGCGTTATCGGGACACGCGCTATTGGGGGTATTACTGTCATTTACTGGGTATTACTGTTATTCACTGTATTTGTTAAAGTCAATTAAAGTGGTGCCTCGATAAACGTCCTTAATCTTGATCCAGATCCTTGGACTTGTTTAATACTAAATATTTAATACTAAAATACAAAAGCAATTAGATGCAATGGATGAAAATTGAATTGTTTCTTTTCCATGTTTGCACCTGGTGTTGTAATAATTATCAGGTTTTGACGTTTATTAAAATAATTAATCTGTCAAAACACTTTATTTCTGCATTTTCTGGATGTTTCGAAAATCTGACATTGTCTGGTCATTCCAGACAATGTTATTTCAGCTAGTTTAGTCATTGTTGGGTTGGTGTTTTGCAAATATTTTTACAACCATATATTTGACAAAGCTTTCTTTGATTAATAAAGTGGTGGTTTCCTCTATCTCATCCTCCTCCAAGTCTGAATAGGGTCTATCTATCTTAGTCTTAAGCTCTTCCTTCATATGTTCCAAACCCAAACCCTCGACAGAGAGACAACATCCTCTACTATAGGCACAGCCTCAAAGTCTCTTTCAGTCACTGCTTCTGGTTACAAACTCATTCAGCAGAATTCATTATTCTGTAGAAAACTTTCTACTAGGCTTTATCAACGAAAGATATGTAATGAGGGATAGTGAAGTGACCCCGAAACTCTCTCAGGATTAATTCTGTGTCATATGTCACAAAGAACATCTGGAATTCAGTCGGTAGATGACGCAAGCGCTTAATATGTGATGTACGCAAGTTGTTGAAGTTGTTGTTAAATCAGAGAAAAAATAGTCGTTTAGCAAGGAATAAAATTCGCGTTCAAACAGGACGCATATCGAGTTATTCGGACGTATTCCAATGCGAATGTAGATCGAGTTACCACTATCGTCATAATCATCATCATTTGTCAGTCATGAGACACTCATTCGCTGAGCGTTTTGAGCCTTTCCTGATTTTCGAATGGTAGTGAAGGTCAAACTTTTGTGTCCATACCGTGAGGACTCAGACCGTCTTGGTATGCGGTTTTTTGTAAAGACTTTTCCCTCTCTCGGCTATTGCTGGCATTGGACGGTGTATCTTACTACTATTTTTATCAAATTTTACCTTCCCGACTGTGTTCAGGCAAATAGTAAGTTTTACCATTGGAAAGATTTCTTCAAATAATGAAGAAAGAAGAGCGAATGATCAAGATTAGACCATTTATCCGTCAATAATTTAGGATTTTCTTTCCCAGTGCATGATTCTGTGCTGAGGTATTTACCTTACATTTTACAAATATGTATGATATTACGTCAACCCTTTATCCGCTATGGTCACACCGGTGTGCCAATGATAAATTTGCTGCCTTTATAGCGTCACAATTAAAAAAAACTATTATTATATAATATATTCAGAGAAAGCTTAAGATCAATCGATTTTGCAATCCTTATGTCAACCAATAAATCATAATTCTTGAAAGAAATAACACGTTTTTATTATTCATGCACCAGACAAAAAAAAAATATGCCTTGCACATGATTTTTTTTAATTTTAAGGACCCAGACATAACAAATGTCATTCTATATTTTTTATACGTCTAGCTGTTATAATAAACAAGGTTTAAATCGTTCCAACAGTAAAAATAAAATGGTATTCTCAATAATTATGACGATTTGCATACAGCAGCAGAGTCGTGATTTCGCTAGGTATCGATATTTATTCGTTGTTAAACAATCGATGAAATGCGGTCCGAGCTATCTTTATCTTATATGGTATTGAAGCTTCATTATTTCAGTGCTTAACATAACTTCGCCATATTTTGTTAGCCATAGGCACAAGAAACGGCCCATTGCGAGCGTATATATAAATATCTTAACATAAACGGTGCATATTTTGATCTATGCCGTGACGTCACAGTGTGCAATTTAATATTTATCTTATACATAGTATGCAACGACACGAGTTGAACGATTAATTAAAATATTTTAGCATATAATATGATGATTGATAGTGTCGTAGTAGTCGACGGTAGTTAATATGCGCGGAAACGTGCGTTTTGCGAACAAGGCCACGGTCTAGGGCACGCCATACACATACGCCAATCAATATATTGTGTTGAAATGGAAGTAATAAATTTAATCCTTGCGGTAAGAAAAATCTAAGTATAAATAAAATGGTGCAGATCGTATATTTGCCCTAGTTTCGGCAGAAAATATGTTTGGGACTTCGTAACACGGTCATAATGCAACCTGTTGATTCTGCGGTACAGGGTTACCTAGACGTCTATTCAATTAAATATTATATTATAAAATAATGATCTAGTATAATTATCATATATTCTCAATGTTTTATTCTAATTATTTGCATTATTGCTTTTTAATTATTAACATACATTTGTATTAATTGAATTATTTAATTATGAAATTCATAGTGAATATTTATAGGTTTTAATTATTTTTTTCTCGTAATGAAATATATATGTGTATAACGAACACCCGATGGCTATCTCATACTAAGTGATTGTGGAGGAGAGTGTTGCCAGGAGACTGCGACTCCCTCCCTATGACTAATACAGTCTGAAACAGGAGCACTAAAACTTTTAATTTTTTTTTTAGTAATACATTTATTAAAATATAATTTTCATACACACATAATTGTTCTTTTTGCATTGTTTTTTTTATTTAACACGGTTAAAAAATTCAAGGATAATTATCTGGATAATTTTTATCCTCAAACGTTATTTTATAAACTCAAAATCAGTACGTTTTTTGTCGTATGTCATTCGGAACGGAAAGCAAATGGTTGACTACCGCTCGGAAAATCGTTTTCTATAAAGGCTACTGGCGTCGCTTGCTGAATCTGCTCGTAACTACCACAGTTTCCATGTTTTTCATACATATTTTTCATAATACATTAACATAGATGATCTTATTATTAATTCTTAAATAAATACTGTTTATTAAAAAATAATATTATATGTTATTTTAGTATTTACTTAAATAATATCGAAAATATGCGGCTCTTCTTTTTAATTTCCTTCCGTCTGTGGACCAGTGCTGTAGATTTATTAAAACGTGACTCCGACATTAACTCATAAACCCGACTCAGATGAATATTCTTCTCATAATTTTCAACAGTTTCTGGATTTAACGGATATCCGTCGTTAATTGAATAAGGATATGACTAAGTGTTTTTTTTTGAGTAATTAAAAAAGTAAGATATAATAGATTCCAAGGATATCAAATCAAGATATTGATGAATTCTTCAGAAATATCATGGACTTTTTATAAATAAATAATTATTCTAAGAATAAAAATAGTTATTCGTGATATGCTTCATAATTTGGTCGATATTTTGATTTTTATAACTAATATGACGCGTAAATGTGAAGCACACTCTCTCCGCACGTGTCAATCGCATGGTTTCACTCGCACTCGGCACATCGTACCGGATGCGAGCGAAAAAAACATCGCGTCCGTGACAACAGAATCGAATATTGTTGTTTTTATTTTTTTTCGCAATTGCAGACAATAGAGGACTATGATTATTTATAATATTAATTCTATAGACTTTTTTTAGACAGATAAAAAAAGTTTTTTGACATGTAGGATTTATTTTCGTAGTTTCAAATTGTTTTGGTTAGTGATTTACTTCCTCTTCTTCTAAAATAATATCTTCAATTCTCTCGTACTCTGGTTCCATCAATACGTTGTGACTCATTTCGGTTAAATGTCTGTTAATTAAACTCACGAAATAATCTTCCTCTAGATTTAAATATAGTTATTGGGTCATATCGTCAAGATATCTAATAATCATCAACTACTTCAGTTAGTCGATGAATTTATTCCATACGTTACTCATGGTAAATATTGAAATTTCAGACATCACTAATATTTTAACAGATTTATAAATGTTGTACTCTTTCCAAAATTGGATTCACAATCTTCTTATCTGTTCATCAACAGCTCCAGCTGCCTAAATGTATTTTGCATACTTAACTCATCGCCTACGGGGCGAATCGCGGTCAAACTTGCGCTGGGGCGGGGCGCATTCGCCGAAATTTGGTGAAATATTGTATTTAACAAAAAAAATCATAACTCTTTTATTAATCAAGATATTGAGCCGAAAATTAAATTACTTAAACTTCAACATTTGCTGAAGAGTTATTGTGAAAAAAAGAGTCACTAAACATTTTTGGAACGGGCGTAATTGATTTTGTCGGCTAGCATGTGTTATGCGCGCCCCGGACATACACAATTACGCTTTTGACGTGGTTTTCACGTCCCCCGTAGGCAATGTGTTAATAAATGTTGTATTCGGAGGAAGGAATGTTATATTTAAATTTTCATGATAGTCACAAGGCGGATAATTTAGTGCATTGTCAACTAACAATAAAATCTTAAATCCTAGATTACTTTTACTAGGTTTTGCAATCTTCAGCAGCATTTCTTACGAGTAAAAGTGTTAGAATTAATCTTAAGAGACCATTAAAACTTGGCAAAGATTTTGATTGTTATGATATGTATGACCGATCTGGCATTTTCTCTAATATAAATCAGTTTTATTGTACATTAACACAATATAATATGCAAACTAACGCAGAGAAAGTCCAAAATTCCGAAAGGTTGTAAAACTTTTCCAACAAAAGAAAAATATACGAATCATAAAATAATTGATTTATTATAAAATTAATTTATACTATTAAAATGTAGAATATTTTAATAGTTTTTAAAAATCTTTAAATTTTTAAAGTATTTATTATTAATAAACATTCCGGTATTTAAATTAATCTTTGTCAATATTTAATTACTTTTTTGTTCGAATTCAACTGATTAATCATCTTAACGCTTTTTGTTTATGATATTTATTTAATATTATATATAATCATTTTTTTTTTTACATATTTAAATAAAATGAATACAGCATAAAGTGATATAAAACGTCGTTTTATCTCGAGAGCAAATCGTGTATAACACTTTATCTAATGCACTTATGCAACTGATTAGATACGGCGATGGTCTTTGTGCACTGTGCAAATTCTGCCTACAAAAAGCGTTATTTGTAATTGCACTTTTAATTAACGTCATTGTTAAATAGTGTGATAAGTGAGATAACCGATGCGCAAATAGTGGCCATCTCGCGTACGTAATTATGCAGAATGCACTCGGTGCACTGTGCCACTGCCAATTGAACGATAACATCTGATCGCTCTGAATGACGACGAACGAGAAAAAAAAGATTAACATTTTTTATATTGGGATAGGTTACAGTGGTTACAAAATATCAAGTATTACTCGGCTATGAATGGCAAATAGATAATAAAAAAAATTGCAACAATGTATATACAAGATAACGGGCGAGATTGTGTGCAGATTAGTTTTGCATCAAATATTTGACGACCTCCGTTTGTCTTATCGCATTCATTGTGTACATGGAAACAGGTGAACGTGTATTAAATTTAATATTTGAAAAAGTATGACATTGGTATGTATGGCATAATCATTATCAGAGCATATGCTGAAAATAAATCTATTAATAATTTTGCGATATTTTTACGCTTAGATTAATATTTCCTCAGTATTTAACTTATTTTAAATTAATATTATCTTTAGAAGCTAAACGTAGTAAAAATGTTTATAATAAGATATGAAAATATGTAAAAATATGACCTAATTAGTCGTTATGTAACGAAATATCACTATTTTTTGGTGATTGAATATATAC
The DNA here is from genome assembly GCA_022495035.1 of Philopotamus ludificatus. Classification (NCBI taxonomy): domain Eukaryota; kingdom Metazoa; phylum Arthropoda; class Insecta; order Trichoptera; family Philopotamidae; genus Philopotamus; species Philopotamus ludificatus. Next base: position 49,294 of record JAGXCT010035259.1, read on the forward strand.
ACATATCATAAATGTCGATATCAATATAATTCAAATATCATCTTTTTTTTAATATTATTTTCTTAGCTTCAAACTCATAATTGAATGCGAAGAGCTAAAATTCGGACCGTGCCAAATCGTAACTCTAAAATTGAACTTGGAAAAACTGATTTTCCATGCAAATATTATTTTATCGTATTTTCCGTCGAGAATCTCTGCCAGTGCGTTTCTGCATCCAGTGCATGATCAGCGTTTTACTTTTAACGTAATTTTTTTACTTTCATCCATCGACTGCGAAATTAGTATTGTGATCATATAAAAAAATATTATAATTAATTAATTTCACTAATAATTTAATATTATGATTCGACAACACTGCCACTATATTATCCACGTCTCAGATTGATATCTCATTTACTAATATTATTTTATATAACTTGTATATATATGATATAGTATGCATAGTTCTATTGTATATCCCATTAATGACAGTGCAATTATTTTTTTATGACGAAGCGCTGAAAAAATAATGCCATATGCGTTTTAATGATAGTTTTTTTTATGACATACAAACGTATGATATAATTTAGAAAATGTATGTTTTCTATTTTATATCATATGATATTTTATATAAAGTATTTATTTTTCGCCTTGTCTGTTGGATCGAATATTGTTTTTTTGCTCATATTGTTGTAAATTGAGCAAAAATATTACGATAAGTTATGTAATTTTGAAAAAAATGCACATTTACGCAAATACTTTATCTTTAAATAAATTCTCAGTAATAATTTATTATTATCGCAAATAAAGACTGCGAGTAATATTTTTTATATTGATTTATCTATATAAAGCATGATTAACTTCAAGGGCCAAATAAACAAGGTTTATTTTGGACAAGAACGTAAAAAAAAACTTATTTAAAACTGACGTATTGGCCCTAAAGATTTTTGAGTAATAAAATTGAACCAAGTTTTTTTTATTTATTTATAAAAATATCTCTTTTATTGAATAGGAAATCAGATCAAACCCTATAGACGGTTCTTATTTATCTTACTAATGAAAATCTTTTTTAATATATTCATAAAATACATTAAAAACAAGAACAATGATAATATTAATGTTTTCTGACACTACACATTTGCACATTTGGAAGAAATCACAATGATCACTTACAAAACTTACCCATAATGAATTTTAGTTATTTTTGATACATTAGTAACTCCAAAAATAAAGATAATTTCTGAGTATTTTTGAGTATTTTCTAACCTGGCAGGTGAATATTTTAAAAATTCAGGTACGTTAACTTCAATAAATTTTGCCTTCAAACCCGAATCACACTATCTCGATTATTTTAATTTGTATTTGATTATTTATTTATTTATTTGATTACGATGGATGGATGGTATATTATAAAGATTCCAAAGCGCCATTTACCCATATAAATATTCTAAAGATGCAAGGGGAATATCAGTCTCTTACACAAATATTCCACACAGTGTGAAACCACGAGAGTGGTTAATTTTATATATTATTTGTTTAATAATTATTTATTCAACGAAGGAAACTACCTACATGAATATTTTTATAACATGGGGAGGTAATGAGTATCTTCCTCTTACATACCTCCTGGCCAGTGTTATAAAGAATTCCCTGAATTTATTTCCTGTATTTTTTAAACGATGCTGTTTCACGTAAACTTGAATTTATCATATTGAATCTTGTAAGGTTAATTTTTCCTATAAAACTAGCTTACATTTAAATCTTTTAACTTAAGTCACACATGTTCGTAATGATCTGATCTTTTTCTTGCGTGTGAAGTGTATTGTTACATCAAGCATGAATGATACATCTTGTAACCATATTATGTCAAAAACAGGCTTGTATCTTGATTTTTACTTATTAAAAACTGGTATATTTCTTGTTTCGAATCCCATAATTGTTTGAGAACCTTTAACTGGATAGTTAATGTACCTTGGTAAATTTTAGCAAACCGGAATTATCGGTGTTTAATTCACTAAAGAATGCAGAGAACTGTTGCCGATTTTAACCTCGAGATTTAAATTAAATTAATATTTTAGACATTATATTTGTTAGGGCTTCACATATAATCTATAATGATTTGATTTTCATATTTGACTTGGTTCATTATGTTTGTTAAAATGTCTAAACTCTTGTGCCTATACGTCTGACTAGTAGAAAGAAAAAGATTAAAATTACCAAAGATAAAATTATTTTAGAAGAATCCAAAGATTTAAAACAGGATAAAAGTAGTAAAATATACAACGTTTGCATAATTGGCCGTATTTTTATATTACGTTCTCTCGGTAGACTTTAAAAGATGAAGAACGATTCAGATGACTTTCGAAGATTTATGAAGATATTTTGATTTATGGACAGTGTTTGTGGACAAATTACCCAAAATTCCACAATTATAGAACACTCTGAATGTCTTAAAACGTCTTAACCGATCCGTCACGACGGCTCAAAACTAATACCTCTGACCGAAGGGGTATATTTTGTATGAAATGAATGTATGAAAATAGACCCCAAAAATTTTCAAATCAGAATTGATAAATTCTTCGACAATACCTTGACATTTAAAAAAAAAGGATTATTATTTGAATACATGTATATATCCTCATCATTCGCCAGCCACAAGGCTCTCACTCGCTGAGGGCATGGGCCTTACCAAACTCTCGCAAGGTAGTTGAGGCCAAAGGAACCTGATTCTCACACGTGACGTGAGGGCTCCCCTTTCGTGTCCATACCGCGGGGACCCGAGCCGTCTTGGTATGCGGTTTTTTATAAAAAGTTTCCCTCTCTTGGCCATTGCTGGCATTGGACGTACATCTTCTACCAAGTTGGTATCGGTTTGCTCCTCAACTGTGTCCAGGCAAATTAGGGGGGGGGGGGGGTTACTCGGTATTCGTTTGTTCTCTTGCGAGCGATATATTAGTAGAAATATTCGAAATATCGATCTAATTGTCATGTGTGAGACCCCCTTCCGGCTCGGCACATGTGGGTTTCTCCACTTGCACAGGACGATATTTTTTCTCGCTCCCACTTGCAAATGCGCGATGTTTTTTCTCGCTCATATCCGGTACGAAGCGATAAAAACATTGAACCCGTGCCATTGTAAAACAATATTGTTGTTTTTATTTTTTTCGCAATTGGGGACAATAAATGTCAATGATTAAATATTCTTTCGACTTTTTTAAACAAATACAAAAAGTGTTGGACATGTAGGATTTATATTAAAAGAGTTATTCGAGAAATATCATAAACTTGGGGTCTCCAATGGGCTAGGTCAGGGATGGCGAACCTTTTTCCCAACTTGGTCAAATTTGATAATTGTTTTTATTAAATCAATGTGGCGGGTCACATAGTTGTATTATATAGGCTTACAAGTTTTATTAACATTAAAATTTACAAGCAAAATTATCGCTATTATAACCCTAATCACACTTTAGCTCTTTAAAGATGTGGCGGCATTTAGTGATATTAGTAGCAGATTGAAAATAATTTTATTTTTTATTAAATGAAGGCTTTTTACAATCATAACTAAAAATTCAAAACGGGTTCGAAAATTTCCAATCCAACCCAACCTAACCCAACCCAAGTTACCCTAAACCAACCCAAGCTAACAGGCCTGACATGGCCTTGCAAACCTCAAAAAAATATGTGGCGGGTCACATAAATGTATTATATAGGCTTACAAGTTTTATTAATATTAAAATTACAAACCAAAATGTCCTTCATTATAACCCTTATCTGCACAGCTCTTTAAAGATGTGGCGGCATCCTGAGAGTGATATTAGTAGGAGATTGAAAATTATTTTGTACTATTAGATGAAGGCTTTTTACAATCCTAACTACAAGTTGAAACGGGTTTCAAGAAAACTTTTGCAGTTGGCATTTACATAAATTGATCGCCATCCCTGGGCTAGGTTAAAGTGGAAAACATATAAAAATATTGGTCGAAGAATACAATTGATAGACAAATATGAACTGAAAATAAATCCAATATACAATAAACCCCCGTACATTCCTATAACGTTCCTCCTTATAAGGTTTGCGGCTTTTTTTACTAGAACGTCGATCCCCCCTATAACGTACAAATTTTAAAACGCTAATTAGAATTTTCATAAAAATATTTTATAATTTTATAAAATTACCTAATAAAATGTCGCGTTGATCTTCCTTGCCCGCAAGTTGCGGGAACATTCCGAAAGGATATTGCTCATCGCTCGAGTCAAGTCATATGCGCTGGTTAACACGTAAAAATGTAAAAAAAAACAGTAAAATGAAAATGTTTGATTTACTGATTTCCTTCAAAATCAAATAAATCCTTCAAATCAAAAAATAAAATTGAAAAACCTTAACCCCCTATAACGTGGAACCTATCTTAACGTTATATGGGGTTTACTGTATATAACAGAAATGAGAGTAAGAAAAACAATCCGTTTACTGAAGAACGTTTATTTCACTGGACAATAAAGCTCGACTAGAATCACTCAAGAAAAAATAAGTACCATTCGTGGAAATTTCGACCACATTATTTTCCCTTCTCATTCTTGACTCCTTTACATTTTTATCTTTAAAAGTTTACGCATTGAAAACAAATTTCAAACGTCTATTCATAAAAAATATGCGGTAAAGGTAATCTCTGGGACGCACTTCCCATATATTTTTTTTATTAATATTTAATAAATTTACTTTTAAATATTGAATGAGTTGTACACATCGTACAAATTAGCGAATTCAAGTAATGAAATGGCGAGTTTCTTGACTACAATATCGTTGTTTGCTGACCCCCCTGCATATATGGTCAAGTTCACTCAGACTTAATGTAGTGGACTCTTCACTGTAATAGCAGCCGAGAACCGGTACTTACACGCAACAGTGGCAAAGTCAAGAAACCTAACACACCGTGATTGATCTCCGGCTACCGTTTTGCAAATACGATTCTATAACATTGATCACCTTCAAATTTTGCAAGTACATCTGCACGGTTAGAGTGAAAACATGATACGAACAGCTTTTATTTGGCGTCAATTGTAAGATAAATACATGAACGCACGAGAAGATAACTCGGTGTATTTACTAATTTATAAATAAAAAAATTAACATTGTAACATTGACTTGTCATGAGTACAACGGATGAACAATGTTGGGCTGATACCATGTATCTTAATTAATTCTATTTTGATAAAAGTTGAAGAGTTCAATGAAAGGATATGGCTGATTTATTGTATTTATATTTTTAATATTGACATCATACGTAATAAATAATTGCAATCGTATGTATCAGGTAAAGTAAATGCCAATATTTTTTTACAAAATTTGACATATTCAAACGAAGTAATTTTAAATGAATACTCTGGGGATAGATCGCAATACTTTAATAATTCATATTTAATTACTACAACATATTTGTTATAAAAAGCTTTATCACGGTCAACGAATGTCGAGGGGCAGAAACAGGTTCCCGTTTTGTAAAATGCCATTGTTTTTATTTTTGGACCGTTGTATACTTTTACCGGTAATTATTTATTCGCAGTAATAGTCCATGATTTTATATCTGAACACATCTGTTTGTGAAAGTTCGTACTAAAGCATTTCTATTCATAGTTAATCGATGATTTAAGAAGCAATTTTATTCTCTTAAATATGTTTTACTTATAAAACCCTTTTTAATTTAGAATTGTACTATGATTCCCCTTTACAATTACTTTAAAATACATCCTTGAATTTTGTGTAGCTTCAAAGTACTTTAAAATATCACATAAATGGTATAAATATCGCAAATACAGTTTTTTCACGTCAAATGCACCTTTCTTCAAATCAAATGCATCCTTTTTCAAATCAAATGCATCCTTTTATAAATCAAATGCACCTTTTTAAAAATCAAATGCACCTTATTAAAAATTTAATAAAACATTTATTTTCCATTGTTTTCCAGTTCCTTCAAATGTGAAAAACGCGTTCTATATATTTATTGGTACCCCGATTTGCGTTCCCACAAAATTACGTTTTTTTTGGTTCCTTCAAAAAATGTATTTGAAAAACGCGTTCCACCTGTATTTATGGAGAACCCCAAATTTACGTTTTCCCACAAATTACGTTTTTTTTCAGTTCCTTCAAAAATGTAATAAACGCGTTTCACTGTATTTTTGGAGTACCCCGAATTTACGTTTTCCCGCTAATTACGTTTTTTTACCAGTTCATTATCTAAACAACAATATCCTTGCTTTTCTAAATAGAAAATAATAATATTAAATATGTAGTTATCTATTTTGGTACAAATGCAGGTATTGAATTATATACCTAATTTTGTTTATTGATAGATGTTTAACCTAGCCGTGACGATTTTCATTTTTCTCGAATAACTCTTTTAACACATTGCCTACGGGGGACGTGGATTCCACGTCAAGACCGTATTTGTGTATGTCCGGGGCGCGCATAACACACGCTAGCCGACAAATCAATTACGCCCCTTCCCAAAATGTTTAGTGACTCCTGCTTTTGGATTTTTTTACACTAACTATCCAGCAAATATTGAAGTTCAAGTAATTTAATTTTCGGCTCAATATCTTGATTAATAAAAGAGTTATGATTTTTTTTGTAAAAGACGACGTTTTACCAAATTTCTGCGAATGCGTTTGACCGCGATTCGCCCCGTAAGGAATGTGTTAATATAAATCCTACATATCACAAACTTTGTGTATTTGTCAAAAAAGTCTTAGGAATAAACATTTTAAATTAATCATTGTCTTTTTTCTCGCTCGCATCCAGTACGATTTACCGAGTGTGCATGTCGTTTAGGCGTCATATTGATTAGTTAAAAAATTCAAAATATCAACCAAACTATGAATAACTATTTTTATTCTTAGAATATTCCATTTAAACAAAAACCCAAGATACTTGGGGTATATTTTTTATTATAAATAGACCCCCTTCGGATGACGCGGTTGTTTTTGAGCCGCCGTGACGGATCGGTTAAGAGATATAAAAAATAGTAGTTCATAGTTAACTAAAATTTTTACAGCTTAATTAAATTATTTGAGGAGAGAATTGTTGCTGTATGTCAGTCGTAGCGAACCTTTTTACGTGCCCGTGTCAAAAATTTTGGGCCAGACGTATTGGCCCAAAAGATTTTTTAGCAAAAAAATTGAGCGACGTTTTTTTTTATATATATTTATAAAATAAATGTCTTTTATTGATCAAACCCTATAGATATTTCTTATTAATTTTAACAATTTAAATCTTTTTATAAATAATGAGAGTAGAACGTAGATTCGACCAAAACTACCAGAGTGGAAAAGGTTAAATAACCATAATCAGCAATTAAGCTACAATTGTCCCATGAATTATTTAATAGGAAAAACATGTGCCCGCTAAATTGTTGCACGTGTCATTTATCATCACGCGTGCCTCAGGTTCGCCATCACTGTTGTATGATATTGTGGTGAATGTTTTTTCTCCTATTTCTTATTATTTATTTTTTATTTTACAGTATTTTTTTTCTAAACGTAGTAGATTAGTAACAACACTAAAGTAACATATTGAAAAAGAAAATTAATTCTTTTAAAAAATGCTATAATAGTTTAAATATTAAAAAAAATAATCATAACGTAAACGTTCATGCATAAATATGCAGTTATATTTACCATTGCGATTCATTCACTTTTTTTGCAAATCAATAAGATGGCAACTAAGTAAATTTTCTCAGTGAACAATGAGATATTTGTAGCGGTTATTCAGTGCATTTTCACATTTGTGTGAAAGAAAGTATTGCATGAAACCATCACGCAATCTTTAACGAGATTGTGCTATAAAATAATATATATATTTTACCTAATACAAATAATTAATATATTATTTGCATTTAGCGACACGTGTAAATTAATATATGTACATAATTTGTATAAATATCTGCTTAATTAGGCAACATATCATTCATTCAATTATCATTGCGATTGCGATAATGATATTTGCATTTCATTTATCTTATACGTAAATGATAGACGTAACATCCTCGTATATAATTAAAAATTATATAATATTATATTTATATTAAAAAATGATTAAAAGTTACTGTTTAAATGTATATTATAAAAAAATGGTGCGAGCGACTCAACACGACTTTAATTGGATTTAACCGCATCGTAATTTTAGCAAACCACGTGCAAAATTAAATTTTAAATATAAAAATATGAGAATTTGAATTGTTTAATATATAAAATAATAATTCCGATGGTCAACGAGCATCTGTTGACAACTTTTTCTGCAATCGGCCATCTGCTCCGCCCAATTACTGAATAATTGACTTGAGTTTTGACCAGATCCAGATTATTAGGTTGACAGTGTAAATACTTGTTCAATAAATTTGTACCCTATTTTTTTTAAATGTTATACTTATTTAACCCTTTCAATGCGGCGGGTCTAAACACGATTCTGCATCTGAGTGCGGCGCCGTTTTGGACCAAATTATTTTTTTGGCGAGATAAATTTGTATTCACCGTTTACCGTTATATTAGACTATTTTCCCATAAGAAATTTATGCAAACATGTTGGGATAAGATATAGGATGTTCTTTCATCTCAACCAAAAAAAATAAACTCGATTCGCTTTATTTTCGTAATAATAAATTGAACAAAATATTAATTGCTCAAATAGAGATTAAATGAGAAAAAAATGGGAATGCGAATCAAAATCAAAAATGCGAAATGCAATTTTCTTATACCATTACATCCGTACACGTGTATGTGGAACATAATGTACGTGGAACACTCTTAACAACCCCTGAGCCGAGATACGTCACCGATACTACTGCGGAGATTTGAACGTTCCTATAAATTTCTTGTAATATGTTGTATATTTATTGATAGCTGTGTTTATTGGCTGATTTTTAAAACAAACACCATCACTTAACTCGGTCTAGTTTACATGTAACGACAAGTTAAAGTTTTAAAGAATCTCGCACATGTACGACATGCGGTCGCACCCTGGACACGATTTGTATGCGCATGTACGCCATGCGCCCCGCACTGAAAGGATTAAACAACAGTTGTGTTATAATAATCGTTTGACATTTTCAAATGACACATTTTACATAATTACATCGGCGAAGATCAAACATTATCCCTTTGCGGTCCAAGATTTTTGGACAAAGTCCAACCCATGTTCCGTTAATTTATTAAATAATAATGTTTTAGTTAAAAAATAAAATAAAATAGAGTATAATAAAAAAAAGATCTTCTGGATTTATTGCAAGCGATATTTTTTACGTATTGGATATATTTCTAAAAAAATACTTTTCCAGGACGTTTCTCTCTTAAATAAAAGAGTTTATAATTGAGGTACCCAAAAGTTTCTTCGACAATTCTAACGTCTTGCTCATAAGACAATACGACGATGCTAGTTGATCAGCCGTATCCACTCCGCCTATATTTATTTTTTATATAGTCGTCAATCACTGTTGACTTATAAACAACTTAAGTTTGGCTAAGTATCGTTACTATTCTCTTATCGCGCTAGAATAATGCACTTTTTTCTGTTTCCTCTTTCTCTCTCAACAGTTCTTTTCAGTTTTATATTTTTGGACAAACTTTTTTTGTTTACCATTATCGTGCCAGTGAGGTAAAGTTCCTTAGCAAACCTTGGTTTTTATACAATCTGTCCGAGAATATATGGTAACCTTTTATTTCAGGAGTCAGAATGTTGCAGATTATAGATGTAAAACTATTCTTTCACATCTGGAACTTAAATAATTACCATATCTATTGCGACTTTTATTTTTTCAATTGTTTTTCAGTTATAATATTTCTATTCCTAATACATATATGATTTAACTGTTGAAAATTTGTTATATCTCTTCTAGAACATTTATTTGATACCAGGGCTCGTCCTTAGGGGCAATCTGGGCACTACCCCACTCACATTTCTCTTAATAAAAAAATAATAATTAGCTGAAATATGCGAATAGACCCGTATTCGTATGTGTTTGGGCATTCTTGTATCCGCCCTGGTCTCGTGGTCGCTAGCTTTGACGCGAATGAGTGTTGTTGTTTGATTAGGTAGTGGAGGTAAAGAGAAAAATTCCGTATCACCGTATAAAGAAGGTCGCTTTTTGTTTACTGCATTAGTCTGTTCGGGGCAGGTTTTAATAGGTCATCGCTAGCCCCAGTTTAGTTGTTCGTCCGACGCGAACGAGTGTTGTTTGTCAGTCAATGGTTGTAAGGAGAAAAGTTCCGTATTAACGTATACAGAAGGTCGCTTTTCGTTTGCTGCGTAAAGCTCTGTTCGGGGGCAGGCTTGTATATGCCCCGCTGGTCTATTTTTTCTACTCGATTCCAAAAATATACGACACCAACAACGTTTTTGAGTATATTTTAGATTTCTCTTTTCTGGAATTTGAACATCACCATCAAATGATTAATGAAAATCTTTTAGAGTTACCATAATTTCACTTGGGGACAAGAGGACTCCATTTGATTTTGTGAAATATAAATATTTTTATATTAAGAGTTTTGTTTATAAAATTTGTATATATAGGTAAAAATTATTTTCATTTGATAGTTACTTTTTTAATAAAAAAGGAGGGGGGGGGGCACTTCAACGTTTTTAAAGTCACGAGCCGCCCCTGCTTGATACTCATCCGCCACGGCGCTTCGAAAACAACTGCGTCGTCCAAAGGGGGTCTCTTAGATACTCCAAACATTTCATTGCCATTTTTAATAGAATTGATTATTATAACTAATCAATGATACGCGCATTCGCCGATGTTTCGCCTTAGAATGAGCTCTCGCTGCACCTGTCACTCGTACGTTTACTGGCACTTGGCACAACGGGATGCGAGTGAGAAAAAACCACGCGTCCGTAGCAACAGTAGCGAGTATTGTTGTTTTATTTTTTCTTCACAATCTCAGCCAATAGAGAACAAAGATATTTATAATTTTTATTCTTTAGACCGTTTTTGGACAAATGCAAAAAGTTTGAGACTTTTATTGCGAAAATCAATAGCTTGGGATATCAAAACAGGTGTAAAATGTTTTCAAAATAATTTTAGCAAAAGTGTCCAGTCTTAGGGAACAATGGACTTGTCAGTAAAAAAATCGATGTCCAATATTCGCATTGTTCAGAATATATTTTTTTTAATTTTGAAGCTGGTTGTATTATATGGGAGGAGTGGAAAGCACGGTAGAAGAAACGTAACGCCCTCGCTATGGTATATCTCCGGTAATCACACGATGATTGATGATGATATGTAAAATTAATTCTTTTATTTAACATACGGTCGGTGTAGAGATCATCTTGATGATGCCAATTGAGGTTTTTCTTTATTTTGCTCGCTTCAAGTGAATAAATATAATTTAACAAGCAAATTGCCATAATTTTATGGAACGCTTTCATCTTATATTAATTTCTTAAGTGAGTTTTAATTTAGATATTTTTTTATTTAATTGAGACATTTGTTATTATAATAATACACACTTAATTAGGCTAACGGGACTGGGCTATTATATACTCGAAAAACAAGATTTTTGAATTATAAGAATTTGTATGTAAAGATCGCCGTTCATTGATGAAAAATTGAATCACTTGATTGAAACGAAAAGGACCGCGAAACGTACACAATTGCATATTTTTTTAACCAAGAGTTAATTTATTTCATTTTTAAAATACTTTCAGAACGTCCTATGGCTGAGGGTCCCCAATCACCTCTCCAAACGACAGGAATCCCAAAACAATACAGCTATCCCGCCAAATCCAGTGAGTTATCATTTTTTTAGCTTATTAACAGTATTTAAAAATATAATATGGATTTTATATGTGCATGATTGCATTAAATATTCATTTATAGATTTAGGTTCCTACAGGTGGATTGAAAATTGACATTATTAAATTATCCTTTAAGTATGAAAATGATATTGCCGGCAGATACATTTTTGATTATTAGTCTATATTTAACTGTTGCTTTATTTTGAAATATACGTGTTATCCGTAGTACAAAATGATTAATTCGTGTCAAAATTTTCAGATCTGCCGGCAGTTATCACTCAGCTTCACTCGTTACCTTCAGGAACCACAATACAATACGGCACTCCCCCAAAACTCAGTAAGTGCATTTGGCGAACGAATGCGATATTTTATTATATTATGTTAGCGAGTAGGCGCCAATTCATTAATTGTTTCACGAAGTGTTTGAACTTCCTTAAAAATTACATGCGTTTAATTAAGGCGAACACAGTAATAGCTGGTAGACAGTTCTTACAATCAATTTTATTTATGTACGTGCACCTTTTTTTTGCACTAGTTACAAACTTGTCATGCCACTTTGTTGCAACAGTTTCTAACTTGGCTGCAGCCTCCATATCTGGATCGTCAGCAGCTAGTTTTAATAACGTATTCCGCTTTAGGTTCTGGAAATTATTTAATATGCGATGATGATGTTCAACGGGTTAAATTTTATTTAAAAATAATAAAAAAAATATTGGTGTCATTTTTAAGATAAGACAAAACCGACAAATAAGTGTTATGGCTTGTAGGTGGTAACATGCCATATATTTCGATAATGCAAGTTAACCGCGACTGAGCTAAGTTAGTAGTCGGATATGTGGACGACGAAAACTATGAATTCAGAGAATTCTTTATAACACTGGCCATGGAAGAGACCCATTACCTCCGCATGTTTTATAAAAAAAATATTTATGTAGGTAGTTTAGCTCGTTTGAATTAATTCATTTAATGCCATCTACCCTCGCTGAATAAATAATTATAAACGAATAATATAACTTTGAATCCAACTGAAATAATATTGAAAATTTAGAATCTTTATCGAATCTTTTTATGGATGAATGGCGCTTTGGAATCTTCCTGGTAAGCCATCCATCCATCGTTGTCAAATAAATAAATAAAACCTACTGAAATGAATGATTTTCATCGCATAAAACATGTCTGGATACAATGCATGGAAAAAATCATATAACCTTTCGTTTAACGCATCCGCCAAGGCGGCTCGAAAACAACAGCGTCGTCCGAAGGGGGTATCTCAGAGACCCCAAACATTTTAAATTAAGATATTGATAAATTTTTCATCAGTATCTTGACATTTTTTTAATTATTCATTATATGCTTCATAATTTGGCCGATATTTTGGATTTTTTAACATCAATATTACGCATAAATGATACGAGCACTCGGCGATGTTCCGCCGCAAACTAAGCTCTCGCCAAACGTGTCAATCGCACTCGGAACATTGTACCGCGAAAACATTTCGGGCATGGTAACAGTGGTGAATATTGTTGTTTTTATTTCTTTTCGCAATTGCAGACAATAAAGGACATTAATTGTTTATAATACAGTCAACCCTCCTATAGGGTTCCCTCCTATAGCGTTATATATTATATATTATTAATGTGCATTTTAAATATGTACGTGCACTTAAAAAATATTTGTCAGCGGCTGTTTGCCCCTTTACTCGCTAGGCGTGTTCTGTTCTTTTTTTTTTGGAGAATCACCGTCGAAAAACGTTCCGGGGATGTTCATCACAATACAGTAAGAAAATATTTTTCTACTTGTATAGTCGTCTCCTGGCTCACCAAGTCGACCCTCGTATGGGGTGAGTTTGGCGTGGCTGAGGATATCACATTTACTTGTATAGTCGTGGAACAAATTAGGATCAAGTAAGTCGATGCATACGATTTTTAAGGCATTATGATTTATGTGTTTAAGGGGTTTTCAATCATTTTAATTTTTTTATAAATTGAGCAACTGGTATTAAAAAAGTCTCGATTGAACGTGATATTAGATGACTCTGAGAGTAATTAAATGCATAATTACCCAATTTAAAATGTTCACCATTTTTTTTCTTCAATTATTGTTTGTTTTTAATATGTATCTTAAATAAAACATATTTCTGAAAAGGTTTCATAATTTATATTTACCTTTTTATTATTTATTCATCATGTGCTAAAGCATTTTAAAAAAAATAATCAAAAAAACTGTCCCTTTGAACTCCCCTGGCACATCTGTTGCGAATTAAAAAACTGGAAGAAATATGCTAGGTCAATACCCCTCGCACCTATAGGCACGAGCTATTGTTATCCAACTAAACACGTGCAGCGTCATTGAAAATATAAAAATGCATCAAATGTTTGATTTGCTTCAAATCGCAAAATACTACTAAAAAAACCTAACCCCAAATTCTGTATGGGTTCCTAACTTTCTATAGCGGTTTTTTTTTCTATAGAGTTGTACCTATCTGAACGCTATAGAAAGCTTGACTGTATTTCGTATTTTTCACATAATCTCATACAAATAGCGACATAAATAATATTTGAGATTGAAATGGGACATTTTTGGTTTACTTACTCTTACACGATTAGTCTTCCCTCTCTCACTAACCCAACCTAACCTAATTCTTATTTTTTTCTTATTTATTCTCATTTTATTATTATTTATTCTTATTTTTTTTTGTGTTTTTATACCTAACCTAACTTAACCTAACCTAACCTAACGAACGATCAGGTTTATATTTGGCGATACATCATAAATCATCCAAGCAAGTGAGTAAACAGTGGCGCATAAGTGGAACCCTCTTTTTTTTATATACACCTATATAATAAATACAGAAGCTACGTTCGAATTTTTAAGTTAATCGATTGAAAGGTTTGGGAGTTATTTTTAATATACAAAACCTATATTTCTTACCGTTATTTTGCAAAAATGAGCGGACCATAAAGGGTTAAAAGAATTGTTCGAGAAAAATCCCTAATTCACAAAAATTTACTAATTTTCCCACTACTAAATTTGTTTTCCTCAGATACACCATAGATTTGTACCGACGCTTTTCCAATCTTCTAAGCACTTCTGGGACGCAATTTTCGGTATGGCGTTTATTTTCATTAGCGATTCTGTCACTTATGTCCTCAATGTTGACAAATCGTTAAAATATAAAATACATGGCCGGCAAATACGGAGACTGAGACATCATAACAGTGTAGTTTGATCAAAAAAATCATTTCAACGCACCAAAACACGTGAAACAACTCGTGGAAATATTTTTTTTGCATATTTTTGATCAAACCTTTGTCATGTGCACATGGCTCTGTAATCAACGCATACTATGCAGCGTTTCCGACACTGTACATACATAATTGGATAAGTTTTATTGGGTGCACCGGAATGCAATATTGACTCGGATCGATGCGCGTCGGCCGTTCATTCATATTCATTGTGCATTAACCACGTGTTTGTTTTGCTACAATGTCCTCAGGTGGTTTGGGAGCTTCCCGGAAAACACAATCAAAACAGTTTTCCGCCGTGGCCGACTTGCAAAATTGGTTTCCGATGGGCAAAGTTTGCGGATTGTATCGAGCCACTGGAAGTTGCGCAATTTGATTAGGAATAATGTCCCGGCCACGTCTGTTTCAGCGCCAGATGAAGGTCGGTACGAATTAGAGGCAGGTGAAGCTGTCGGGAATATCATATCTCAATTATTTCACTGTGAAAAGTTTTATACCATCGCAACACTGTGTATGTGTGTGCACTTTGGAACAAGTTGTACGGCGACAAATAATATTCAATACATTGCTATAATTTTATTATTGATAAACAATAGTAAA
>JAGXCT010035260.1:0-27548 GCA_022495035.1 Philopotamus ludificatus
ATCAAAAAATAAAATTGAAAAACCTTAACCCCCTATAACGTCCCCCCCTATTACGAGGAACCTATCCCGACGTTATAGGGGGTTTACTGTACTAAATAATATTAACAATAATAAAAATGACAAGCGCTCAAAGAAGTGCTAAGTCAGTACTACTGAGCTACAGTGAGTAAGTATGACTGTACCGAGTTGCAGCGCAATACGGCGCTAGATCGGCGAAACCCCCCTCCCCGCACTTCGCTATCTGAATGGATTTTCAAGCAAAAAAATAATAATTTCTTAGTTTTCAAGTCAAATTCAAGTGATCAGAAGGAGGAGATTTTTTTTATATAAAATACCATTTTAATTTACTATTTTACCAGAAGTTGATGTTGTATATTGTGATATAATGCTGTAAATTAAGGTAAAAATAAGTGTGAACATTTTATATGAAGAAAATGAATGTAGGGTTTAGGCAATATACAGTGACTCAATTTATATAAAAAATCATGAAAAAAAATGGGTCTGTAGAGCGCAAAACAGGAACAGGACCAAAACGAAAACCAACCGCATCAGAAGATCTTCTTTTAAAAAGGCTCTGCTCAACCAACTGATTAAAAACAGAGTTCATTGGGGTTGGAGGAATTGAACTAAGTGTCGAAACCGTACGTAAAGACTCAGTGTAGATGGTTTTATGGAAAGATCACCGGAGAAAAAATCATTTCTCCTGAAACAAATGCACTGTAAAAGCCTCCAATGGGCAAAAGTTTCCGGACTTAGA
Source organism: Philopotamus ludificatus (assembly GCA_022495035.1). NCBI lineage: Eukaryota > Metazoa > Arthropoda > Insecta > Trichoptera > Philopotamidae > Philopotamus > Philopotamus ludificatus. Next base: position 758 of record JAGXCT010035260.1, read on the forward strand.
CTAAAGAGGTAAGCAAATAAAATTGTTTGGCTTAGATGGTATTTGGTATGATAAAGAAAAGAGTAGAATGTTTGAAGAAAAATACATCATACCAACTCTGAAGTATCCATCAGGAAAAATGGTTTGAGAATGTTTTTCTCACTATGGAGTTTGAGATAAAGTGTTTGTTGATGGGACTGTCAATGCAGATGTTATATAATATAAACGACAGCATCAACCAATCGGCATAAAACAGTAAGAGTTTTTTGTAGTTTAACCATTTACTTTAGAAAAAAACTTCTAACATTTCTATTTCTTATTAATTAATTAATTGTTATTTTTACATGTCAAGGATTAAATAGAAAAACTTGATATTTCGACATCGTCATGGTCAGGTTTTAGTCCTGATTTAAATCTCATCGAAAAATTACGGCGCTTTAATAACAAAGGTTTTTGGAAATATTGATAAAATCATGTTATCCAAAACAAAATACTACTTTTTTTTTGTTTACAAATGCAGATTAACTAGGATTATTAGTAAAAAAAATTGTGGGGGGCGTGGAATTTATTTAATATTTTTCAAGCATCGTCATCGTTAAGTATCTGTCATATATAGCGAAACTTTCAACTCTTTTGCTTTTAAAAGGATTCTCGCAGCGAAAGTTTCGTCGGTGGAAATAGCAAAAGGGGGAAAATTTTAATCAAAGTCCTATCTGAAACGCGCGCGATTAACAAAATGCACGAATCAATTTAACGCGCGGTAATATTTTTCTTTTTCTTTTTTGAAAAAAAAAAAACGACAAATTAAATTTTCGCGCCTAATTGCCGAATGAGATATTAGTGTCGCCAGTGTTGGATGTTGAAAATAAAAAAAAATTAGCGTCGTTACGGCCTCACCCGCGCCGAACAGAGAAAAGCAGAGAGGGACGCGGATAGAGAGAGGGGGCTTTATGCCAAAGTTCTTTAATGTGGTGTGTAACAAACGCCATTATCACGAGTGCCGTATAATTAAACGTGTAACGAAATGGAAGTTGTCATTTTTGTTTCGGAGCCATCCACTTGTATCCATGTTGACAGATGTCCAATTTAAAAGTCAAACGGCCACAAAACTAATTCGTTCGTGTGATTGCCAAATTTGACGCCGTGTTTTGACATAAAACTTTGACATATAATCACGCATATTTATTTTTTTAATAAAGCGTCAATCCAATACGCACTCGGTGCAAAATTAATTTTCCTAATCGCGTCGTTCGAGATATTCTTCAAAGGGGCGTTATCAAAGCGGCTATGCGTAACATGTTGCCACAACTATTCCTTATCAATTGAATAGTTTCGAACAAACAAGCCAAACGTTACGACTATGTATATTAAATGGCAATCTCAACCCTTTGCATTACACAGTCACTCTGCCCAATTCAGATTATCTCCACTTACAATAATGGCCATGCTAATTGCTAACTGCTTCAACTTTGCGCGCCGGAGTTGTACTAATGGCGTTACGTATGACCACTGAAATATTAAAATATTTCAGCCAGCCACTAACCGGCGACGGCCGATGTCGCATCTGAAATTTTGTGGATATTTTCAGAGATGCACATATTGATCGATGGCCGGAAATAAATTGATGTAACTAAATTTTTCGATATAAAATTTATACATACTTAAAAAAACGATAAACATGGCTACGTCTCTCGTATCAATAAATTTTGCTACACTGCTCTACCGTTTAACCCTTTGATCTCATATATCCAGACGTAGTAGTAATTGGATTTGTTACCACCAAATATCTTAATCCAGGACGTCTACTCATTTTTAATGAAGTTTAAATAACCGTTCGAGTAATAATTTAAATTACATTTTTGAACAAATACACTGAAAATAGCTTGGAGTTATTGGAAGCTTTTTTTTGGAAAAACCTCGATTCTCAACAAGTTAAGACATTTTCTATTATAATATTATTTATTGCGTATTTTTAACCTGGTATATAAACGAAAGTCGCTGAAAATATTGGTGAAATTAGTAAAATTAGATCAAACAAATATTTCAAACGAATCCAAATGAAAAGCTGCTATTAATACCAATGGCAATGATGAGTAATTCGTCTTAAATATTTTACTAGATTGCTCTTCAAAATTATCATACCAATTTATATTGGTTTTATTATTCTAGAACTTCTTTTTAATCCGGATCGAAAACAACTACGGCATCCGAAGGGCTTATCTCAGATACCGCAAGCATTTCAAGTTAAGCTATTGATGATTTTTTTTAAATGAATTAGTCTAAGAATAAAAATAGTTATTCATGATATGCTTCATAATTTGGATTTTATAACAAATCAATATGACACGTAAATGACAACGCTCTCGGTGATGTCACGCTATTTCCTTACAATTTCTACAGTAGTGTTTGATTTCTGTACATTAAATACTCGCTTTTACGTTTTTATTTCCCACAATTTACTTCTGAAATATTTTTTTATAAATCTGAATTAAAAGATAATATAAAATTAGATCCTTTACTTTAAATGGTACTAGAGAAATGCAACCATTGGACTTGAGAAAAGCCCTTGCTTTCAAGGATTTTTCTCTAAAAATTAAATACAGATGTTCTAGATCTTAAAAAAGTCAAGGTATCTATTTTAAATGTAATGCATTACACTTCTGACAAACCATTGCAATTTATAATTTTATAAATCTTGTCATTACTGTGATTACGTCTGAAGTTATGTAAATCGATAGTCATTCATGAAAAGTTGTCCGAATGAGAATTCTCGGATGAAGAAGAGGTAAACTCGATTTATCTAATTCCAACAAAAGAAGTTGCTATATTGTATATTCATCTATTTCTCAAGCATTGAAGAGGTACGAGTAAAAACCATCCAACAGATTTTAGTATTGAAAAGAATTTATGTAAAATAAAACCCAAAAATATGTACCATACGATTTGCGTTATTTTCCTAATAACTAAAATCATTAAAAGGATTTCACTTTTTTTATATGAAATATTCAATTAACGTGGGAAACATCTATCATTTTTAAAGATAATATTTGACTAGATATTGGGTATACAGTAGCGGTTTTTGAGATGTACTCAGGCAAAAAAATAAATTATTTCCTAGCTTTCAGGTACAATTCGTGATCAAAGAAAGGGGTAGGAAGTTTTTATATAAAGTACTGTTTTAATTACCTTTTAAAATAAAGAAATTAACTCACTTGACAAAACAAAAATTTCGACCTTATACAAGATAAATAAAAATTCCCCCAAAACTGCAGCATTGGTGGGGTTTAATCAATCTGCAGGGATTAGATTTGAAAAAAAATGATTGCGTATAGAGCGCTAAAGAGGAATAGGACTAAAGCGGAAGACAATCACTTCAGAAGATCGTCTTTTAAATAGGTTCTGGTCAACCAACTGATTTAAAACTGCAGTGGATATAAGAAGAGAGTTCATCGGAGATGGATGAACTGAAATCAGTGTATAAACGGTATAGAAAAGTTCAGCGAAGATGGTTTTATGGGAAGATCACCAGTGAAAAAACCACTTCTCCTGAAACAAATGGGAGAAAAAAAGATTAACTTGAAAAATTTACTTTATGAGTAGATTTAAATAAATTGAGATGTAATTGCTATTATTTTTTTTTATATTAAATATGTTTCAAGTCTTAATCAGCACTGTGCACATGTTCAATTTTTAAAGTACCATACGGGCGTACTAAATATATTTTTTTTAATAAAATAACATGGGTCATGCCGAAAGTTAATCAACCCAAAACTTAATTTATAGTAGATTGTTGGAAAAAGGGTTCGCTAAACGAACTAGTGCCATTTAAACAGATGCGAGCATTAGGCAACCAAGTCAAACCGCAAACTTGTAGAAGTGACGCGAGCTAGGGTCTACCACTAGGTGTGGTAAATTCATATTTCCTTCATTACCATATGGGACGTACATAAAAAAATATAAATAAGTTACATATAGAAAAAATCCGAAAATTTGATTGAAATAATTAATACTGTAATGAGATGATATATTAAGTTATCTGATAAGTAATGTCGTATTTTATACAGTATTATAAAAGTGCAATGGTTCTGAAAAATTCGACAAGGCAATCGAAGCCTGAAAGGTGTTATCCTCTGCCTTTATAGCACAAGAATCGCATGTGAGAAGATCTTTCACAACATCCGTACTCTCTCGACCTTATCCAATTGTATTATCATTAATACCGTGGCTCGTAAAGTTTTATACTATTTTTTATCGAAAAATACGACATTACATATTAGATAACCTGATAAGTGTCGTCGTTTGAGCGTTTCTATCATCAGATCTCACTCAAATAAAGACAATTGTGATTTAATTTGTATTGTAATACTATTCTTACCCTGCTGACGAAAACAGACTTCTTTTAGTAAGGCATTTTATTCTAATTTTTTCCGGAAGGATTCGTGTGAACGATCTACAAACGAAGGATGACCATGAACAATTTAATTATTATAAAATTTCCAAACCAATCTACGTTAAAAAATAAATATATATTTAGCGTGCGCGAGCTTTGCCTGTTTTCAGTTTTCAGTGAGCGGATCCGGTCCGATTTGAGCATTGCTGACATGTATGAATTGCCGGTGTCAGAAAGTTATGTGTAACACTCAGATAAGTTATGCAAAGCTCGGTCAAACTTCAATATTTCAGTCACCATAATTCGATCAGTAACATCAGCACGAAACACGGCGTCCATATTGCGACCATAATTTTCGAATTAGGCCGCGCACTGGACGCTTTCGAAATTAAATTTTCGCAAATTAGCATTCTGGTTAGGGCTTAATCGACGCTTACTCGCCGACGCCATCGAACTGTGTTCAATTTGGCGCCGGCGTCCTCAGTCGCATACGCCCCTTTGATGCGACGCCGACTCAGCACTTTGGCGGATCGGCGTCGATTTATGAGCGTGTCGCACAACCAGAACGTCTCAAGTGACAAACTTTGGTGACGTAAATTACATGGTTATATAATAATTAATACCCATAAAACCTTTCGTTATATGCAAGTTGTACTTAAGAGAGAATAAAACCAACATTAAGCTTATACTAAAAATAATAATATTTTACAAACCATATTAACACTCAAAATTTTTTCCCGTTCTACAATATAAAAATATAAAATGATGCCAAGTTAATAAAGGGATAGCTTCCTGCGAATTCTATGAATTCTAGGAATTACCCATGACACTGGCCAGAAGGGAATGTGATTGAGAGAAGCCAATTACCCCCCCGCATCCTTAAAAAAATCTCTATATATATATAGGTAATTGGCGATTAGAAATTAACTGAAAAGCAATATCTTTCGTCGAATAAAAAATCCAATAAAAGCTAAAATATATGTACAATTTTATTTTATAAAAAGGATATATTCTATGTGATAATTAAAAATGCCTAAATTTGCAGTTAAGCTATAAAAAAAATATTAACAGATCCCTCTTGGCAGTTTGATCTCAACCGCCTCATCCGAATGTAATAATAAATTGGAAAATAAAATATCTTGACAATTTTATAAAAAAATGGATTGTTCGAAGAATAAAAATAGTTATTCATGACTTGCTTAGTAATTCAGTCGGTATTTTGGATTTTTAAACTAATCAATATGACGCGTAAATGACACACACACAATCGGCGATGTCTTGCCTCAGTCGATCGACAATCGAACGGTTTCACGGCACATCGTACCGGATGCGAACGCGAAATAACATCGCGCGCGTGACAATAGCTGCGAATATTGTTGTTTTCATTTTTATTCGCGATAGCAGACAATATATGTTTATAGTATTTATTCTTTAGGCTTTTTAGACGAATATAAAATGTATTTGACATGTAGGATTTATGTTAAAAGAGTAATTCGAGAAAAATCCTTGGGGATCCATATAGACCCCATCGGCACGGCTAGTTTAAAATCTTTATATTGGTTTTATTGAACTATTGAATATATAAATTCTTTTCCGCATAAAATTATCAATATAAGTTTACGAAATTATCGTATAATAAAATATATAGTCGTCATATAACAATAGAAGATAAGCAACTTTTAATATCAATTATTAATGCTTGAGTTCATATCATTGAAGGACACTAGAAAATCTAGTATGTCCAATCGTCAATATTGTTGTTGTTGTGTTGTCATACTAATTTCATAATATCATGACATTGAATGCCATATTAGATGCTTATTTTATTGTTTGATGTCAAAAAGGTTTTACGACAATTTATTGCTTGTAAAAAAAATGGAAAACGTGGTAATTTTTTTTTGTCACAAACAACAACGCTATAATGCAATGGCCTCCGTTTTAGTCAAGGACCCACACTTAATGACCTCTTCTCGTTATCAAGAATAAAAAAAAATATAAAAGAATGATGTGTTGCTAACATTTTGGAGACAATGACAGAATTGTTGGAGGTAATAAACGATATACTAAAAATTATATTCCAGATATGCTTCGACGATTAGAAAAAGCGCTGGCAATGCTTTTTTATAGAAAATTAAGAATTTCATTTATTGGTGGATCTAATCTGATATTTATAAAAATAATACTTCTTGTTGGCATATATTTTTTTGCGTCATCTCAAAACGATGTAAGATTTACATTTTTATTTATTATAATTTTTACAATTCTACCCTAGTCGGAATAAGAAATATGATATACTCTTCAATACTCAGGACAAGAAAATTGTCAAAAACATCTACGCACAGCAGAGAAGTTTCGTCTAAATCATATTGAAGCCTTTATATTAAATTCATCAGTCCTCATATAAACAAATATGTCATTTTTTTATATTCGGAATGAAAATCAATCTCCATGCCAATTGAAGAAATTAACTTCAGCTGTTAAGAGGAATAAACGCGATTTAAAAATAATCATCCAAATAAGATATATATTAACATAATACTTTTTAACAACAGCCATACTATTCAAATATTGATTTGAGATAAAAATATACCTTTTTCTAAATCTAGCGATAATGGGAAAAGCATGTCCGTCCGAACAACAAGTTCCATGCTGGTTCAGTTTCTCATGAAAATAATGTCAGTAAGGCCACGAGAAATATTTGTGCAATTTATGATGACATATTGAATGTCAGAAGATGCCAACGTTCTAAGAGTACAGCTTCGAGGCAGTCTAGGAATTCACATATCTCGGTCCACTTATTACAAATAATAATGAAACCAATTTGGAAGTACGAAGAAGAATCATGCTTGCAAACCGGTTCTACTTTGAATTTTAACAGCATCTCGAGATTCTTCTCAAAGATGACAAAAGTCAAGCTTTATATGACCCCTAGCAGGCCCGTACTAACATACGGGTCTGAATGTTGGGCTTTGACAAAACAAGATGAGCGACAACTGGATATCTGTAAAAGGAGTATTCTGAGACGAATATTTGGAACAGAGTATACAAGTATATACCGATCGGAGTGGTCGATCGCTGAAAAGACGTATGGTTAACAAGCCTCGCTGTCCGTGGAGGAAAAGAAGACCAAAGCTGAGGTGGTTGGACTATGTAGAGAGGGACACTGCATCATTGAAGCTTACAGAAAAATGGAGAGATATAGCGTCAGACCGGATAAAATGGATAAGGGCGTTGGATGAGGTCAGAGATCTACAATTAAGCTTTTGCTCCTGGAATGATGATGCTAACAATGGTTAATCCTTAAACAAAAAGGGATTTCAATCCCGTAAATATAAATATGGCTAAACAGTCACGAGTATATTTATTTATTTGACTACGATGGATGGATGACATAACAGAAAGACTCCAAAGCGCCATTCGCCCATATAAAGATTCAATAAAATATTCTAAAGAATCAAAGGGAATAAGTCTCTCATATTAATATCGTGTCCAGTATCAAACCACGACACTAGTTAATTTTTTATTAGTATTTCTATTGGATTCAATTATTTATTCAACGCATGATAGATAGTATCAACCGCATAGTCCGCAATGGAAAATAGTATATCTTAACAATTTAAAAAAAATGGATTGTTCCAAGAATTCATGACTTGATTTATAATTCGGTCGATATTTTGGATTTAAATTAAATTCAGGTAACTAGAGAATTCATAGTTTTCATCGGGTGACCTATCCGAGTACTAACTTAGCTTAATCGCGGTTAACTTACATTATCAAAATAATATGCATGTCAATCATTTGATTGCCGGATTATAATAAAAGAGTCTAGATCTATTGAAAAACTGTAAAATAATCGTTCAAAACGACGACGAACGTCCGTGGCTGAATTAACGTGAAAAAATTAACGAACTTGGATGAGACACTTTGATTCATCCTCCATATTCACCAGATCTGGCACCGGTCGATAAAATATTTTTTGAAAGACAAAAAAAGGAATACTGCAAGAATCGGTCCTTTCCGGGTAATTAGATTCAAAACCATGGAACTTTTATATAAAAAGATTTATTATTTAATAAATAGTAATAATACAGAAAGTCCTTATATTAAAACCAAGCCAGCTTATCATATCATTACGTTAAATATATATATATCTGTACATATGTGTGATATTTCACAAGGACCCTGTAGCGCGCATAAACTTTTCACGATACGGCAGCAATTTTATTGGCTTTCAAATAAAGAATTCGCGATAGGCGTATACTTATTTCAGTTGGCGAAAACTTTTATCGTGTATTATTACACGGTTTTTAAAGTTGCCGAGCGGCTTCCGATTTGGAAACAGTACAAAAATCGCAAAACTGCACGAGGTTATTACGGCGGCCCCGTTCGATGTTTTATTGCCGACAATTGATGCAACTGTTACACGTTCAGCCTCGCCAACGGAAACTCCCACGGTGAATTAAAAAAAAAAGCATGAAAAAAATATATTTTAAATATGCTCGAACCGCTCTTTTGTCTCGGCCGCCTGCAATTTTCATTTATCGACTCTTTGATAAAACCAAGAGGCGCAATTCGCTTTTGTGCAGTCTCACCCAGTGAATTTTTTTCAACGGCTCTAATTATGCCTGAAACGATTTTTTATTAATATTTTAAAATCGAGTTAAACGTATGCGTATCAATATTTCGCGTCGATAATAAAATACTGATTATCTGGGGAGGAAGAATTTTATTTTTTCATTTCCACCATGATGATGTATGGCCCTCAACCCTCTCTGTGTCACATTGACAAAGTAAAGTCCGTCTTATGACGCTGAAAAAATATATTCCCCATTGAAAAATTGTCTGAAAAGGTTTCAGGAAAAGTTTAGGCAGTATGCGAGATAGGCCTCTTTAATAATTATATCGTCGGAAAGCTTTATGATGATAGCTTGTGTGAGCCACAGTGACGCAATCTAAATATTATAAAATTTATTATGTAATCCGGCGTTATTATTTTTTTTTCATACGCGGAAATGATAAACGATTCGCCATGCATGATATGCGAATTCGGAGAAACGATCTTATAAATAAAAAGCACTGGCGAATCTAATCATAATGACAATTTTATACGGCGTTCGATTCGATTTATCTTGACGAATGATGCATGAGAGAAAAATTTTGGCAAATTTCTGGCGCCGCGCCAAATATTTTTATTGATTCGTTTGTAAATTCTTTTATAATATTTTTAACACCCTGTATAATCGATAACCGCGACAAACAAGCCGCCGGATTTTTTCTCCTCTCCCCACTATATATACATCTTTATATTCTGTCGCCTTTTACATAAGCTTAATTGATCTTGGCTGAGTATAACATCCTGACTCCTGACTGCATTGCGACTTTGGGCTTCGGTTGACCTCGTTATTTGGTAAACTTTGCAAAGAAAATTCCCTATATCTCCGTCACGTATTACATACAATTATTACTCAGAAGAAAAAAAAAAGAAAATGAAACGACATGTCGTGACTGCGATGCATAGGAGATGCCCCCTATTAATTTCGCATTAGCGAACAATTTATATACACGATATAATAATAATAAATAAACAATATATTAAATTCTTGTTATATTTAACTTATAATCTCCACGAAAAGCGTACAAGCAGCGTCCCAACTTTATAATACTCGAACAAGTCATGAGATTGTTCTTTTTCGCCCAAACTTACGTAATCTTATTTTTAGACTTTTTTTCCTGAGCTTTGCAGTCTTCAAACAACGTCAAAACAAGTCGACGTTAGAGTTCCTCAATCAGATTATACATATATTAAAAAAAAATAATAATAAACCTATCGAATTTATATAAATATATATATAAATAAATAAATAAACATCTAACACTATGTTTATGTATATATATATATGTATACAGTAAAACCTCGTTTTTACGTTTTTGAAGGGACCGATGAAAAAAGCGTAATTAGAGGAAAAACGTGTTTTCGGGGTTTGAAAAAAAAGTATTTTTTTTTGAAAATCACAAAAAATGTTACAGCTCTTTTGATCCTATGAATCGATAAGAAAGTTTAGTCTTTTACGTTTTGAATGCTAGTAAATAAGATTTTAAGGCCCTTAATATGCCTCATAGCATCTGGTTTTGTTGGAATTGGATGGATTGAGTTCACGTCTTCATTGCCAGATAATTCTTCGTCGGATAAGTTTTACGTGGATGTGACTGTCCACTATATCATCGATATCCATAACTTTAGACGTCATTGGATATGAATTTGGGTAGAGTTTATGACCCTCATCTCTAATGTCTTACATTCTATAGGTACCTTTAATTTTTTTAAATAATATATGTATTAGATTTCCTCTCCCTATTGTTGATTTTAAATATTTTAAATCGATCGATTAAATATGTTTATAAATCGATTTGAATTTTTTCAACGTATTTTACGGGAAACATAAAGGGATGTAAAAATTGAACGCAAACAGCGGGAAAACGTAAATTCCGGGCACGTAAAAACGGGGCTTCACTGCATATCAATATATTAATATAATATAATAAATAGATTGAAAATACTAATCTATGTATTTAAAACTATTTTCTAATATTATATCATTTAAAACCTGCGTATTTATCATGATCTAATTTATCTATTATGTAATATAATATAATATAATATAATAATAATAAAAATAACATTCGCAGAATATATATATGTATTTGTTTTGTTTTACTTACGAATAAAAAAATCGATTTTTTATATATAAAAATTGTTTGATAAAATTATCACTTGTGTATTTTGTTTAATATGTATTTCTTGTTTGTTTGTTTTTATATTATCTTTTTGTTGTTTATTTATTATTTATATACTAGATCGTTGCATAAAGTGGATATATCGATGCCGTACATCCGCACGAGCGCGTTAGCACGCGCGCCCGCCGGCAGTTTCGCTGCATCAGCACGCGTGCACCACCACACACGCTGGGGTCACCATGATTTTTAACCAAATTTCGGGAATCGATCTAGTGCGCGCCGCGTGTACCATGTTAAACGGCGCGAACGTATAGAGGACGTACTCGATGTGCTTATCCGGCGACGGATAACCGGGACGTAACAGTGTAACGATACATCTAGAAAAGCGACTTAGTTTGTAAAATGTATAATCTTTAAAACTGGATGGAATTAGGTTTATTTTAATATACTTTAAAGCGATTACTTTTTATTTATTTATTTTTTGCAAAATGGCAGTGGATTTTATTAAATCGTAAAATATTTCAATACGTAATAAATAGCATTGCAGCGGCGATTCGCACCAAAAAAATCGTATGAAAATTTTTATTTATTTATTTATTATTATTATTATATAATATAGTTATTTTATCACACTATTTTATTTTGTTATGTATTATTATTATTAATATTAATATTAATTAGAGTGGCGCGGAAATTTGTCGCTCTTCGTTGTAAATAACGGCTCGGCTCTTGGCGCGCGTGGATTACGTCACTATGTACAAAAAATTATGGACACTCCAATGTCTTTGCAATGTTTATTACATGTGTTCTTTATTATTATTATTATTCTTGTGCCATGATGTATTTTATCTCATTGAATTATTATTATTATTATTATTATCTTCGTGATCGATTGTTAAAATTATTGTTGTCGTTTTGATTGTTTTGCTCTTTTTTTATGTTGTCGTTTCTTCTTTGTTTATTGTTATTTATTTTTTGGTGTGATTTTTTTCATTTTTTTTTTTAATTTTCACGATTTTTTTTTATTTTGGGGGGGGGGCACAATCGACACTGGCCCGATTTTTTGAGACTTTTTTAAGGGGGGGGCAGAGTGCCCCGTTCAAAGGGGGCCGCTTATTGTTGTCGCGGGGGGGATTCGCGCCAATTGCAGGCGGGCCATAACCGCGCGAAGGGGGCGCGGTGCGGGTGTCCGACGGGCGCCGCCGCGGCTCGGGAACTGCTGAGGAGCGGCGCCCCCATCCTCCCCGCGGGCCCCACGGCCCCGCCGCCCCTCCCTACCGCTGCGCCCCGCGCTAGTTCGCGCACGCGCCTCATGCGTGCAAGTCCCGCGGGCCGTTCCCGACGACCCGCACTCGAATCACCCACAATACTATTTTCATTCCCCCCGTAAGCGAAAGTTGGACAGAGGGACGCGCGAGATACTGTGGGGCTCTATGCGTGGCGCGACCTTGAAAATTCTCCACATTTTCGCAATCCGTAACTCTTACGCAACCGAATAAACAGGCGTGTTTTGTTTTTGTCCCCGGCCGTTTTATCTTTTAATTGAGCGTGTCCACTCGGCTGTTTATCATACAAATTGCCGGGCATTAGATGTGCAATTTGTAATAAATAAAAATTAGCGGCGGCGAGTCGGCGGCACGCCAGATGACTTAGTGTTAGCGAATTTATCAAAAAATAATTCATCAAAATCACCAAAGAACAGTTTCAGAAAATTTTGTTTAATATCAATGCCAAATAATACACGATCCGCTAAAAAATAAATACAATCACATACGCGAATAATTGGTTCCGAAGGTTTTTTGCGTAAGTCGACGAAAGCACAAAATTCAGGATTTTTGGCAAAAAATATGTTTTAGCGCCAAAGGATAGGTGGAAGTAAAATATATCTATATATTAGGTATACTTGACTTTGGACTAAACGTTTTTTTGCCTTTTTGGATATCCCCCCGGTTTTCCAAATTGTCGATAGCTTTGACATCGCATTTTCAGCTATCCTTATTTCTTAATTCTGGCTTATAATTTCCGTTACTACGAATAGTGTTACGATATAAAGAAATTCTTCAACCCTCTCCAGATCGGAAGATTAAGGGAATCTAGATTCCTGATTACTTCTGTCGATTATCATCAGCTTTGTTTTAGTAATATTTATCTCCTAGTTTCTTACTTTTGCAGGCGACTCTTTTAAGCAGACCATTTCTTCTTCCTTGGTTGCTATCAATGTCGTATCGTCAGCATATCTTTTATATTATCATAGATTTGAAATTTGAGAGTCTGGCATTCTCAATTTTCATTTACGAGTGTTATACGATGCATTGGTTCGGAGCTTGATCCATTCAGGTTCTATTATATGGGCGCCTTATGACGCTTCGAATCCCCTTAGATTAGTGAAAATACAAAAGAAATTTCTTAGGTATCTCTACATGAGGGAGTTTGGATTCTACCCAAGTTTATACCCCAGTGCATGGGTACAGGGCTGCCTGGGGTATGTATCCCTTGAAAAAGGAAGGTCGATTTACTTGGCAAAGCACTTCAAGCTGTTGGTTGGCGCTATACATAACCCCCTTGTACTGTGCGAGTTGCCCTTATGGGCGCCACCTCACTACCATCGAGCTCGTTCGCGTGTGCTTTTTCTTCCGCCAAGTACGAGGACAGGTGCTCTCAAGGACTCTCCGGTAACCAGAGCTATTACTCTGCTTAACCACTTGGCCGAATATGTAGATTTATTTGATGTCAAATATCGCCATTTCGTTGATCTTTAATAACGGACCAACTAATGACGGTTTTTTTTATGTATATTGTATATTTATACGTTATTTTCTTTGTTTCACTATTTCTTTATTTTTGTTGTTATTTTACATGTATACTTTTATATAATTCTTCCCTTTATTTTATTTTTTAAATTATGTATTTTTTTTCACAATACTATTATGTTTTTATTCTGTATATGTTTATATTTCTGTAATGCCAATCACGCATTCTTTTTAAAATAAATAAATAAATTTACGGCGTAGAAATCCGGACCATAAAAGAGAACATGGGGAAAAAAATTTACACCTCTGAAATGTGGCGCTGGCGACTCTTGCTGAGAACACCATGGACCACTAAATGCATAAACGAGTCCGTCCTAAAAAAATGAGGAATGAAAAAGACGACCGACTTTCAACCACATGTCTCGAAAGGATTCTGCGATACTTTGGGCATCTCGCTAGAAGAAACGATAGGCTGGAGATACTCGTCGTGCTTGAAAACATACAAGGACGTAAGGGAAGGGCAAAGGCGCCCACGCACTGGAACGACCAAGTGAAGCCTGCCACGGGCTCCATCGTAGTAACTGCGATGCGAGATGCGGAGTGCAGAGAATCCCGGCGAACCAAAATCAAGAAGATTCGGAATAAGAATGGCCACGATCCTCAGACATGAGGGTGCCGACTAAAGAAGATTAAATATACCTCAACGAAAACCATTTTTTGTGTATTATTTGAGATCAGTCTGTCCAGAACACGGTGGAGTAAACATCTTTATATTTTTTTTCTATAGTACCGTAATTATTAAAATTTACGGTGAAGTAATAAAAACAAATAGATGCCAGAGGCGATTTAAATCGGGCGATAGAAGCTAAGCAAAAGCTCCAAGATCAGGACGACTCTCAAAATTTGGCCGTGGCAAAATCAGATCCTCATCTAAGTATCAACGAATGATCCCTAAATGTTACTGCGTTACATGATAACGCGCGCCCTTACACTGCAAAGATGATTCGTGAACAAATTGAGAGTTTAAATTTTAAGTCCTGAAGCATAACCATATTCACTAGATCTTGCTCCTTCAGATTTTTATCTTTTTAGGTCGATTTAACATTCCTTAAAGGGCGAATTATTTCAAAATATCACTCCGGTACCCCTAATACATATACTCAATACAATATTATTTATTGCGAATCTACATAGACACATTTATGAACGAGCTAATTCAAGTATCAGTCCAGTATTAATTATCTTATAGCCCTTTACTTCTGTTACAAAACGTAATTTTTAGAAATAGAAAGTAGTAATAATGGGCTATGTTCGCGCGTAAAAGTGCTGTTTTCGGCTGAGAAATTGTTTTCCATATTTTCTTTAACAAGTAAAATAATTCGAGCACACAATATTACGCGAAACCTTTTTGACAGCCAATTAAGTAAGCATCCAATATCGTTACAATCGCAAGATACGTCAAGGACAAGTATACAACAACAACAAAAAATACGAAAAGATACAAAATACTGCATTATTTTTTAATTAAAATTCGTACTGATAGACGGAAAAGAAATTATTCACTATCGCTTTTGCCGGACAATATTGAATATTTTATATAATAATACATTTGTTGGCATTCAGCTACGCATTATATAATTTTTCATATTAAAGAATTGAAATATCATTTCTAAGCCTATTTTTTAATATAGTTTTTACTACAATTGCCATAGTTCGATCACAGCATCGCGTTAACCTAGCTAATTTATTTTCAATTTTAAATGGATCAGTTAAATATTTTTGAAATAAAATTAATTCAATACGCAGTTCGATTCTTACTTTAAAATAATGCATTGATCATTATGGGGGCTCGAAAACAACCGCATCGTCCGAAGGGGGTCTCTCGGATACCTCAAGCAATTGAAGTTAAGATATTGAACACTTTATAATATCTTGACATTTATTATTCTAATAAAAATAGTTATTCATAATATGCTTCATAATTTGATCGTTATTATGGAATTTTGAACTTATTAATAAGACGCGTAAATAATGACAACTCTCTCAGCGAGTTCTCGCCGCAGACTGAGACGGTGGACAGACCGACAAATTCTCGCGGCACGTGTCACTCCCACGTTTCACTCGCACCCGGCATAACGTACAGGGTACGAGCGAAAAAAAACATCGCAAGCGTAGAATTATTTTTTTCCGCAATTGCAGACAATACTCTGTAGATTTTTTTATATTTATATTAAAAAGGGAATACCCAATATAGTCTATTGGCATGGCTATGTTAGGTTATTTGATATTCTTCGTTAAGACGTAGATAATCTACGTTAATAATTATATAATTGATTATTTTAACATATTATTAAGATGTTTTTATTATTTATTTAAAATAAAAGAAAATCACAAACCAAACGTTTCAATAATTGCACATAAATGTTCTGTAAGATTTTAAATATTAATGATGATTTTACGCGAGTAAAATAAAAGCTCGAAGAAAATTAAATGCGATAATAAAAAGAATATTTTACTTAATTTTTTTTTTTAAATTAAAAATAATAATATGGTTTATATTATGTTGCGCATGTTTAAGATATTTAGATATGTAATCTAAAATCCAGCGACATTGCTAATCATAAATATTGAGAATTATTCAGATCGGCACTCTTGCTACATTGAAACCACAGAGGAATTGTGTACGTAATGCAATATGGAACGTGAAATGCCGCAAGAAGAAGTTTTATTTTGAATAATGGCATAAATTATAAACTTTTCAGATTTTTTTCCGCTGAAAAATGATGAAAAATCTTTCACACTCATTTTATAGTAATGCCATCCTTTATTTTTTATTCTTTCGACACGCCTCACCCATAAAAGTATATTATATTTTTTTATAAACAAAAAAAAATATTGCACAAACATTTTCCTCGATCGCGATCGAAGAAAAGGTACGGCTGAAAGTTCGGACGATATTCTTTCTACAATATATACGTTATATCAGATGAATTATCGGCTCATAATATTATCATTAAATGAATGAGAAACTTATACTAAACACGGTACGATAACCGGTATACAGTAAAGAGCTCATAGCCTCGGGTGAATATAAAGTTAATGCAATATTACACACAATTAAGACTGAATATTAACTTAGGAAGCACTAAAAAGCTAAAGATATTCGCGATATATAGATGCAAATTAAAGTAAAAAATGATAATAATTGTTGTGAATAATCATAGTACGCTGCATATTATTACAATATTTTATTGTGCATTTCATGAAAGGTTTCGTCTATATCAAAGCTCCCCAATGAGGCGATTATGTATTTCATCACAGAAACCATTGCCGAGAAATGTTCATAATTATGTAAAAACGTAACAGAAATATGCATGAAATGCGATATCCTCATTACACATCCACTGACAACTGTTAGATGTATCTCATTCAGCAGCATATTTTGCAAAATATTTTCCGCGAAAATCACGAAATATTCGCAATAAATCTTCAAAATAACCGGTTAAACGGATAACGCCGTTTTCTTTTCGGCGTATTGCGGGTATTGCCATTTTCCGATAATTTCGCTACCGACGATACTTGCCGATTTACCTCGTCGGCTTTTATACTTTAGAGGAGACAGGATAAAATGGCTAAGATGAGATTTCGACAGGGCTAGGTTGATTTTCCATTTCGCTGCTAAGCCCCCCCGTGACTCGAGATAATACGGGATGAACCGAAATAGAAATTAGCCGAGAGTTTCTAATGCGAATTACGGAAACGTTTAGCATCGCACACCAGAGCGATTTCAGTACAACATAATTTATAACGAGCCAATGGGTTTTATTGTTTGGGAGGTCGTCAAATCACAGATTCTTGTTTGGATCAGTGCCACGAAAATATTGACCAACAAATGGCCGAAATGTTTGATAATAGTACATACATAAATCATACATATTGCACAAGTAACTCCACGACTTGTGAGAGCAGAAATTTATGCGAAAAAAAATAACCATAATTTTCATTAGCAAATGCTGCAATACAAATAAAAAAAATTTGACAGAATTATATAATTTATTGCGTGATGATTAATATTATATATAAATAATTTTAAAAATTAATGCTTATAATATTTAAATAATATCGAACGCTCATATTTTTTCAAGAAATAATTTTCCATTACTGCTATGACTAGATCGACCTGGACTTTTCCTTTTCACAACTTCGCCTTAGAGCTTTGGATACATGGGGTAAGAAAAAAGGGCGAAAGAAAAGAACACAGAACTCATTAAAAGGGACTGGTCAAAGATGAGATGTGACGAACACTAACAGCTAGCTAAATATAGATTAAGATTCCAGCAGGAAAGGCCAAATATCATTCTAGAATATATATAAAACCGAGAAAAATATTTATAAAAAACTGCAGCATTTTATACAAAACAACTACTTATATTAATAATGTAAAGTAGAAAGTAATGACATTTTTATAACATAAAAACACTATACAAATATTACTCTGTACGATAATTTACATTATCCTCTATAATTCAGATTTTTTGCTTTCTCTCCTATATAAATAATTGTAGAGGTTTTTTTTTATCAATAAATGAATCCAAGTATTTTTTGACGTCTTCTACTAAAGTTAAAATTAAATTTCTAAAATATCCGACCAAATACAAAGAAGTATACTTTTCAAGGGTAATTATGATCAAGGGGTTAAAACTGGTACTTGATTCGAAGAAAGTCATTGTTTTTTTTTATTGGATTGTTGTACAACATCCATTTTGGTTGCCTCATCATAAGTAATAACCCTTCTTAGAAACGGATCGGTCTCATACTTAAATAAGTTCGACGAACATATGATTATCCTTTGTTTCGGCGTGATTATTAGTCTTAAATTTCGCATTTACACAGATGGTCTCGGTAGATTCTTTTGACTTCAATCCAAAACTCTTAAAATAATCTACTCAATCTTTGTCCTTAACAATTTTACTTAAGAAAAGAAAATGTAGACTATGAATATAGCTTAATAATGATTACAAAATGAACCTGTTTACTAGACGATAGTCGATGACTAATTGATGTTAAAACGCCACAAAATAAATAATGTCATTACTTTTCAGTTTATCTAATATTTCCAAATTATACATGATTTTAAAAAAATAGTATTTTAACACTCTGCTGTTACGCAATTTTTTTTTACTGAAGACCGGGGAAATTTTGAGATTATTACCGAAAAATCAATGGTATCTTTATATAAACATTTCTTCAAAGCCAGTAAGGATGGACGAATAAAATTTTCATCTCTAGCTCTGGGATAGATTTCTGTATTAGAAATGTCACTATGTTTAGGGTACTAAAAATAAATATATTTTATATATTTGTATCATTATCACATTTTAAATAAAAGTACGTTTAACTTTCACCTGACTGTTAGATAACTTGAAATAAAGGACTGCCTCTTAAGCATCTTTAGACATGGCCATATAATATATAGTATATAAAAATAGGAGAGGGTTTCTTTTGTTATTTGTGTTCCTCTTCTTTATGTCTTATCTGTTTATAACACGTAGTCGCAAGTGATTACTAATCTTGTCGCGCAATAGCAATCCTTTCATGGGAAAGACTTCATGAAGGGGTCAAATCTGATACTAACAGGGTGTAAGATACACGTCCAATGCCAGTAAATGCCAAAAGAGGAAAACTCTATACAAAAAACCTCATACCGAGACGGTTTGGGTCCCCACTTGGAGACAAAAAGAGAGACGTCACTTCATAGATGAGACTCAGGCCTTGACTACCATACGTGGTAAGGCCTATACGCTCAGCGAGTGAGTTTCTCGTGGCTGGCAAATGATGATGATGATATAATATTTACATTTTAACATTTTTAATCTAGTATAAAAAAATGTATTCTGCAAAATTATTAATATATATATATTTCGTAATCTGTAATCATTTTATTTATTATATTTTCAATTCTCATGTACATGTAGTTTGACGCGTACAAATTTGTGCGTACGGACTTTGGTTGAAATATTCAAGTCCCATTTACATACTCATTTCATTGGGTATTTATTCTGAATTAAAATCTCAAAAAACCGTATGTTTGATAGAAACGTTAAGTAGACACACGATTAAAAATATAATCCTATGAGATGTGGTGCTGAAGAAGTCCAATGACGCCCAGAAGAACTGTATTCATTCTTCAGAAGTTGGGCACACGGAATAGCCATTGGCACTACCTGATATAATACATCTTAGTAATGCCGTTTTTCAGATAAAAAAAAATAGTAGTATACTGATTTATTAAAATATATATATTAATATTTTCCATCATCACTATAATTTCGTAAAAGTTGCGTTTCAATCGTCTCATGGATTTTTTTCCATTACAATAGAATTTTTCAAGCTTCGGAATTATTAACAATTCAAAGCAGCAGTGTCGGGAAAATACAGAGGATAAGGAAGTCTCTCGCAACGAAGCTTTTCGATTTTCCCACATATAATACTTGCACTATGAGGACATGGCGCTTACAAAGTATGCGAATTTTCTAGCTAAAGTCGCCTCGTTAAAATTTACTCAACCATTGTTAATGAACATTATCAACACTATCAAATTTTTACGGCATTCGCTGCACTATTGTCTTTTTTATACTCGTAAAGCATGACGTGACTGACGTACTTGTCTGTATTCTGTATTTTCATTAGGGACTATTAAAGCAACAAATTAGTACCAACGTGCTTGAAAAACATTTATAAAATTAATTCTATCTGAAAAACGACATTACTTATAAGATAACATAATGTAGATTTATTGAGCTACGAGAGATACAATCAAATAAAAAAATGGATTTTAATTGATAATAAATAATCAGACCGAAAAATCAGTAACTGTTGAAAAATGAGTTGTTGAAGAAGTAATTCAAGAATAAAAAAATATTTATTATAAATACTTAGACTGTAATTATTGTACAATAATTTAGATATATCCACATTATTGTTTAACAACTATAATTTATTATTATTAGTTGAATCGAAACTTTTATTATTCTATATACTAATATGATTTAAATTTTAAAAATCATATCATACAGTGGCGGTGAAAAAATAATTCTAAGTTTTCGGGTAAAATTCGAGATCAGAGGAAAGAGTATGATTTTTTTTTATAAAGTATTACTCATAAGTAAGAACTTGTACAAGAAACATAAAAATATAATAAACATAAATATAATAATAATAAACATAAAAATAAGATATTTTAGGGAAAACTTATCTAACATTTCTCTTTCTTATTTTCATAGGTCAAAGATTTAACAGAAAAACTTGATATTTCAACATAGCCAGATTTTAGCCTTGATTTAAATCCCATCAAAAATGTATGGCACATTATGTAAACAAAAGTCAACCGAGAAAATCCTGGCAATTTACAATTACTAATGATATCAATAACAAAGGTAGTATGAAGAGATTGCGATAGTAAAAATAGAACTTAGTGGATTCAATGCCGGCCCAGATTCAAACTGTTATAAAAAATAAAGGAGATACCAAAAAATATATTATTTCTTAGAATCATATTTTTAAGAGTTTCCATAAGTGTTGTAAGTTAATTTTAAATTTAATCTTCGAATTGCGCTATTTATTGGAAATATTGATAAAATTATTTTGTCCAATTATACAGGAGTATCTACTGCAGAAAATCAATTTATTTTTTGTTTACAAATGTAGAATTATTAATTCGTTCTTTAATTAAAGAAATATCAATAATTTTCTCAAGCATTTTAATATCAATTATAGTGTTAATAAAAATGTTAGTAAGGGATGCAGATACACAGAGATCAAATCTTTCAACAACAACAACAACAACAACGACGCATTTTACGATGTCAATGTTAGAAATAATTTTCAAACATAAATCATACTTCATGTCAATATTGTCTGATATTTTAATTAGTACTTGAAATAATAAATATAAATCGTATAATATGCATAGAGATGTTACAGCCATACCAAAGTTTGATGTTGACATAGAAGATATTATTAAACTTACTGAGAAACTCATCAGCGTAGACTTGATGGAGATTTGATATTCAATAAAATGAATTATAATATTCGACGTATATTAATATAATAAAAAAATGCATATAATTAATCCTATTCACGTGTACAACTTGCAATAGAGTAGATTTTATGGATTTTATTACACATTTACCTTAAATATTAATTCGCATGCCTTTTTCTTATATTTCTAACATATTACATTACACACACCGATATATTTAACATTTGGAACTTACGGTGACTGCTTAGGTCCAAGTTCTTCTGAAAGCCTGGGCTGATTGATGGCTATAAACCGATTATGGTTTCGCAACAACGTCGCCCAGCCCGCCATTGCGAATCGTTGGATTACTAAGATAGCCAGCTTTGCTGATTTTTATTCAAATATGATTAATCCAATGCCTGAAATTCAGGATACTGTTCTAGATATCCCGAAAAGAAAAAAACAAATACACATACATGATTATAATACGGCAGTTTACAATACATATAACGTCAGTGAGATCACTGGCGTTTAATTTATCAGTGAAACGAATATTGAACGTGTAAAAAAAATAATAAAATAACGCGGCACATATTGGATCGTATACGCCTTGCCACGATTGCAATTTTATTAAAAAAGTTTTTCCATTTTAAAAAGCGCATATGTTTCAAACGATTTTCAACGGAGCTATCGCATATATCAATGAGACCAATTATAAAAAAATATGTAAATCTTTATTTGTTTCAGTCATAAAAGCACTGAAAAGATCGATGAAATAAAATTGAATTCAATGCAAATGTTTTCAGAGATGGAAATAAATTTAAAAATAGCTTAAAGTGAATTTCATCATTGAAAATTACTAGCATTAAATTAATTTTACGTGCCTTAAATAGACGTATGCGTTTTATTTATTTAACCCTTGCAGTGCATCTTCAAGACATACTTGATATCAAAATGTTTTCGGTATGTCCAATGCCACATAGATATTATTTCATGAGCTGTTTAAGATAGTCCTGGTTCATTTTCATAAATAATTAGTATCGATAAATAGATAATCTCGAAGATATAATGGTATCCTACAAAAATGTCGTCTTTTGACATCGTCTATATTAAAAGTCAGTTGTGTTTTACTTGTCAATCTGTTTATACGCATTTTTCTGCTGTTGGTTGATTAGCATCTCAAGCACAACTTTTTTTAACCAGGTTTTGTGTCTTCAAAGTAATTTTTACCAAATTATATTTTGACTATGAAAATAAACAATAAGGTGTTACGCATTGAGGTTGAAACAAATTCGACCAAATCCATTCTACAAATAGCAGACAGACAGTCGAATACTCTTGATCAATTGTATCGTGCAAGAACAATTAAAAATAATTTGCAAGATTAATTAACATGGTGTGTGGATACATTATTTAAGAGATAAAGATAAGTCTGCATTAGTTCAAATGTGTGAATAATTAATAAAATTAGAGAAAACTTCAATACTTTTCGACATTTTGTGACAGAGGATGAGAAGTGGGTTATGTAATCGAACCAATGTCGTTAAAATAATAGTTTTCTGAAGCGCAGAAGGTCTTTTTGCTTATATGGTGGGATTTTAAATTATTCATTATAAAATTCCTAAATATCTAAAGAGCAGGAGTTCAGAGTTACCGGGCAGAGTTCTATATAAGATGTAACGATTAACCCAACCGTCACAACGACTCGAAGACAACCACGTCGTCCGAAGGGGGTATCTCATATATCACAAGCATTTCAGGATATCGATGAATTCTTTATCAATATAAAGATTGCAATTTGTTTTAAAAACGGATTATTTTAATTATAAAAATAGTTATTTATGATATGTTTCACTCGCACTCGGCACATCGTACCGGATGCGAGCTAGAAAAACATCGCGCATTCGTGGCAACAGCTGTGAATATTTCTGTTATTTGTTTTGGCAATTGCATGAAATATTGACAATAAAGAACGATGATTATTTATAATATTAATTCTTAAGACTTTTTTAGACAAATATCATGATCTTATCAAATATCATGATCTTATCTAATCTTACTTCACTGAATTACGATTTATTCAGATCAAAGCAGCACGTTTTATTCCACAGTAATATTAGGAATATCAGAGTTAAAACTCTATGTCTATTTTACATCCAAATAAATAGATCTCTATGCAAAAGGAATATTTTTTATTATTGTGAATATATAAGAAAGTTTTAGCTATCAAGTCCGTTCAGTCAACCTTAATGACTGCTATTGGTCACTAGAGTTTCATAAATGGATATTATAGGGAAATATTTATAAACTGTGGATTATATTCATTCGTTGAAGAATACATTTTTTTATCACTACGCACGAGAGATTTTTGCAGTATTTATTATCCTTGCATATGCGATTTTTTAATATTATATTTACATTTTTATATATTTCTACTAATTATTTATATTTTTAAATTAAAGATATATGTTATTATTTCAGTATTATGTTTTAATGCGTGATTGACGACGTGGATTAATATCTAATGCCAATCAGGCATAGCTTTTTTATGAAAAATAAATAAATAAATTATGAGACCAGACCAGACTATGCAATAATATGAAAAATATTTTATTTGACAAACCTAATCGTCAAAAAAAGTAAAGAAAGAAACTTTTTTAAACGTTTTTATCGAAAATCTGCAAATAAGTAAAGCAAATAATCGCCGAGCCCCAAATAATTTCAACAAGAGTTGTTGATGGAACTTATAGGTGATTTTCGTGTAGCAAACAAAACCACATTAAGAAGGATTCTGCTAGCTAATGAAGAGCGACGCTTGGATGGGACTTTTCATTTTATATATAAACACTAAAAAAAAAACTGGTCTAACAATTCCAAAAGTAAAACGACTAACCACATTTTATTGTGAAAGATTAAAACAGAAACCCGCTCATTATACAGGAGAAATATATTAATAACGATTATATTTTGTAAAACACTACTTATTGTATTTAATACAATTTGTATATCATTTTTTTTTAATTTTAATGCAAATAAAATATTTGCGTAGAAATTTCTCTGAGCGGGAGGGAAAACTTTTCTAAAAAATTGTTGAACCCCAAAAGGGTTAAAACTAATAACACGAAATGAATATAAATTTTGATCACATTGAATTCCAAAGCTCCACTAAGTAATAGTTAATATTAGATTATTTTAAATTACGTATATATACATTACATATTATTTTCACTTAATAAATCTTAACGTTGGAAAAGCTAAGTGAAACGTTTATGACAAGAAATAATATTTTAGATATGTATTTTATAGATAAAGTGTATACCATAAAGTGCTTCGTATATAAAATAATTCTGTGAGATGCATAAATTTACAAAAGGGTCCATAAAGCTGCACTTTTGCTAGTTTAATAAAATTACAGTTCAAGATTGCATAACATTTCAAGAGCACGAGATGAAACATTGTTGAGGAGCTGACTCTAAGCACAATTTATGCAAGTGCTTCATGGGGAGAGTGTTACTATATTTTAAATTATCATCATAAAATGTGACCGAATATATATCCTTTAGTTATAGATATGTATTTAATAAAATATAATTATTTGCGTGATGTATATAATCTTATATAGATAGATGAAAAATTGCTGGCAAAAAGCGCAAGGAAAATGAAATAATGGGATTCTTGGAAACTCTCCTAACTTTAAAGTCTCAACGCTAACAAATTTAATATTGCATGCACGGATAACGTGATAAAAATATAAAAAATATATTTTTCACGGGAATATCTCGGATAATCTATTGATATATTATCGTGGATATAGATTGTTGATTTATTTTTTTATAACATTTTGATTCGGCAATAAACATGTCTTTGCACATTCATGAAATATGAATAGGGCAATGTTGACGAAGTAATAGATTCGGAGCCGGCAATTCTGGACTCATCACAAATTCATATAGTCCCCACTTCCTATTCCCAACGCGTATATGTACATATCCTCCGTTTATTTACATTGTGCCATTTAATTTATATGAATTATAAGACATGTCAGTGAACATTATCTACGTGAGATTTGTTAGGTAGACGCAAAGCTCCGGTCCTTTGTTTCGGACGTTCGGACTTCGTGACCCGGAGACGTGATCCTGACTCTTAGCAATCTGGACTCAAACTACAAAAAAATGTAGTAAACTCTTTTTTTTGCAGAAATTTTTAACTTGAAACCTCCTTTTCGGTATCCGGTTTCGTTTTTTCCGCACCTTGTCCCGTCTATTACAATGTAAATGTTTATGTAACGGCGGATGAGGGATTGACCGCGAGGGAAAAAAACGTAAATTTGTATTTCCGAAACTACTACGACAATCTTGTCATAAAATGTAAATTTTTGCGAAACGAGGTCGACGGCAATAAATGGACACTTTAATATGCTAAGTATTTATGTACATAAACGATAAAAATGCAATTCTAATAAATAATAACGCACGTGTATTTAATATATTATTAAATTAATAATGAATCAAAAACCTAAAATTGTATCAATAAAACGAAACTGCTTTATTATTAATTAAAATTATTGTTTTAAGATAGTTAAACATTGTTAATGCATTTCTCTACGGATTTATATTTTTTAATTTGAAGGTGAGTGAAAGCTTTTTGCTTAAAAATATATTTAAAAATATGAAAATGTTCCTTGCACTTAAATCCAGCTCTATGAACGCCGCTGAAACTATAGTGTGAATTTCTGAATGAAAATTAGGTTAGCTTGTCAATTTCGCCGTCGAATGGATCTAGAAATATGGAAATGTATCTCACATTTGCATCCAGCTCCTAAAACACTGGTAGTAATACTACAGTGTGAGCTAAGAAAATTTATTTTCTACAAAATTGTGAGAGAATACAAAAATATATAATAAATATTTAGACATT
>JAGXCT010035260.1:35368-54419 GCA_022495035.1 Philopotamus ludificatus
ATCTATCCTTCGTTGAATAAATAATTATAAAACAAATAATAAAAATTTAAATCCATTAGAAGTATTATTAAAATTAACCAGTGTCGTGGTTTAGCACTGGGGGGAATATTAGTGTGGGAGACTCATTACCCTTGTATTTTTTAATCTTTATCGAATCTGTATATGGGTGAATTGCGCTTTAGAATCTTTCTGTTATGACATCCATCCATCTTGCTCGAATAAATGTAGAAATAAATTAATTTAGTTAGGGATGTTTGAGCTCAGTTAGACTATATGGTGTTTTTTTGTTGTTTTGTACAGTTATTTTTTATTTACAATTGATAGAAAAATGTCATTGCATGCTGCTCTTTTTTTCAGAGTTTCAGTGCCGTCAAGGTTATTAAAATCAATAATAAGATTTATTGTTAATTACTAACAATAACTAGATGTCAATTTTGGTATCCCAAGCCGCCCTTAAATCAGAAAGACCTGAACTCCCCCGTTGAATCAGATCGTAGTTTATACATCGAGGATTTATTGGAGAGATTTTGAAAGCTCTGGCCCACAGTGCAAGAAAATTCAAAGCGCATCGGGAATGTGAATAGAATGGGTATTTGACTGTAGTGTACTTTTCATCATGACAATGCGCGTCCTTGGACAGCAAGAATGTCTCGTTATAAAATCCAAGAGATGAATTGGAAGATTTTAACAAGTTAACCGCGTAGTCGGATAGGTGTCTGACGAAAACTATGAACTCAGGGAATTCTTTATAGCAGTGTTATATAAGTGGAAGAGACCGATTACCTCCTCATGTTTTATAAATATATTTATGTTGGTAGTTTAGCGCGTTGGAATTATTTAATATAATGCTAGCTATTCTACTTTGAATAAATACTTATAAAAAATAATAATATAAATTTTAATTCAACAGACATATTAAAATTAAAATTAACCAGTTTGATACTGGGAGGAATATTAGTGTGGGAGATTTATTACCCTTGCATCTTTAGAATATTTATATGGACGAATGGCGCTTTGGAATCTTTCTGTTATACCATTCGTTCATCGTAACAAGCCACATTTTATAAAAAGAACCTTTAAATAAAAATACCAGGGCTTTGGAGTCGGAGTTAGAGTCGTAGAGTCGCGGTGTTTTGGCCTGAGTCGTAGTCGGAGCCAGAGTTGTGAAAAATTAGCAACTCCGATCATTATTTTAAATTACGAAATTTTAATTGCGTCATCATCTTCATCCGACACCGCTGAATCTGAAGACGATTTTGAATAATATCTCAATGAACAAGAAAAAATAAAACGTCCTCGTTTGAGTCCCAATTTAGTAGACGAAGAAGACACTATTTTAAAATTTAAAAATAAATTTTACGATGCATTGAAAATGGTGGAAAAAAATCACCGAGTTCATAATTTAAATGTAAAAGTATCCGTAGAGCGGTTATTTTCCGCTCTTAAAATCCTCAATTCTGATTTGAGAGCTTCTACGAATAGAGATGTAATAGAAGCAATGTTGTTTTTACGAATAAATTCTAATAAATAATTAATAAAGTTTAATCTTGTTTTATTTTTATGCCTATAACATAAAAAATTGTCTATATTCGAAGATAGGAAAACAACCTGATAAAATTTAATATTTTAAGTCGGAGTCGTGTTTTTTTAACGAATTTACAGCCCTGAAAAATACTCTTATAATGTTCTGGTGATCATGGTACCCATTTTCTAAACTATTTATTAGCGTCGAGTTTATTATGAAAATTTCTACTTTAACTCTATGTTAAATTTTACAATATTTATTTTCTAAGAGATTTTCTTTAACTTTCGAACCACTGTAATGTAATATATATTATAATAGATTCATTTTGATATTTTTTTCATCATAATTAACTTAGATAGTTTAACAAAGTGGTGAAAAATCAATTTTATCATATTTTTTTTTAATATGATAATTTAGCATATTTTCCGAATAAATTAATCTACAAGAAAAAAAAATGATCTATGCTTATTATTGATATCTTCTTTGCCGCCATATGATCCACGTGATGCAAAGCGTGATGGAACCGTGTTATTTTGAACAATTTAAAGTAAATTGGCCTTATTTCGACACTAAATAAACCGGGGTTACGTCAAACGGTCATAATATTCAAATGTAACTTCAACCTAAGAAACCGAGGAGGCGGTGGTGTGGGGTGGCCAAGTTTCGAAGCCGCAGACCGCGGGATGAAAAATTCGGAGCCGGGGATCTGCGCCATCTGCACCCATTAGAGCCCCCACAGATCCGGGGCCCTTTCTTGCGGATTTTTCCCTGTTTCTGGAAGACTTGACCCAAATTTATCATGGGGCTTTTTTGGACCACAGAAGAAAAAAATCATTCATCCGCAAGGAAACTTTCATTGGCAACAGTTATTTCTTGGGGGACCACTTATCATAATCTTATTACCGAACAAAGAGCGATGCCGGGGACGAGTTACGGCGCCTCGAACTTTGTATTGTGCCAGATTTTCGATACGCGGCCAAATTCGCCAACATCCACGCTTTTTATCGGATGTGCCGTTATTATTATTATTTTTTTATGGTCGGTTAACGAATTTTTAATTATCGTATACATGTATTATGCTATGATTGTGGGCTCCGTGATTCTGTATACTTCATGCTTTACAAAGCAAACAGTATCCAGGGAGCTTAACCCGTCAACGCCCGCCACGTTGACTTGAACGAACGCTAATCTGGAGGCGAACCCGCTAAAATTTACATTGATCCGTGTAAGAACTTGACATGGTATAACATCACATCTGCTATAGAAACGTTACAATTTTATTTAATAAAAGTCTATGCAAAATTAGAATAACAAATTATTCATAATATATATAAAAATATCTATAAAGCCGGCGGGGGTAAAGTTAGCTTAGATTATGTTAGACCAGGCTAGGTCAGTCTACCCCCGATTTAAGTTGATTCTTTTTACAATCAACCAAAGAAAAAAGTTATTTTATATTCACTTAAAAATATAATATAATTCTTGAGTTTTCAAACTTTTTGTCTAAGTCATTGGATAAGGGGGTCCAAGTTGACGTTATCTATAACGACTTTGATAAAGTCGATCATGCTAGGCTCATTTTAAAATGGATAGTTTTGGGTTATCGGATAATCTCGTACGTTACTTCTCGAGTTACCTTACAGAGAGGAAACAATATATGCTATACGACTCCCAAACGTCGTATGCTTACTTCACACCTTCCGTCATTCCACAGGGGTCAAATTTAGAACCTTTATTATTTGTCTTATTTATAAATGATATTCACCGGGTTCTTCAATGTAAATTTTCACTTTTTGCAGACGATTTAAAAATATTTCGATCTATTACTTCAGAGGAAGATTCCCTTTCGTTGTAGCTGGACATCGATTCTTTGCACGATTGGTCAATATCGAATCGTTTTCCATTAAGTATTGGAAAATGTCAAACAATGGCATTTTCTAAATCAAAGGAGCCCATCATCTTTAATTACAAACTTAGGAACGTAATTCTTCCTAAGCAATCGACCGTTAAAGATCTGGGTATGTTGTTTGATTCTAAATTAAAATTTAATTTACATGTATCGGACGTGTGTATGAGATCATAAAGAAGTCTTGAGAAATTCTCATCACATACGTAGCACCTTAGTCATACGAGTGCTATATGATGCATTGGTTCGAAGCTTGCTCGAATCAGGTTCCATTATATAGGCGCCTTATGACGCCTCGAATTCCCTCAGATTAGAGAAAATACAGAAGAAATTTCTTAGGTATCTCTACATGAGGGAGTTCATAACCCCGATGTACTGTGGGAGCTGCTCTTATGGGCGCCACCTCACTACCATCGAGCTCGTTCTCATGTGCTTTTTCTTCCGCCAAATGCGAGGACAAGTGCTCTGAAAGACTCTCCGGTAACCAGAGCTATTACTCTGTATACTTGGCCGAATATCTGGGTTTATTTGATGTCAAATATCGCCATTTCGTTGATCTTTTCTATGAGATTTTATAATTTCATATAACGGACCAACTAATGACGGTTTTTTTAACATATAGTACTTTATCCCTGTATATTTATGCGTTATTTTCTTTTCATTCATTTTTGTTGTTATTTTACATGTATACTTTTATATAATTCTTCCCTTTATTTTATATTCTAAATTATGTATTTATTTTCACTATACTATTATGTTTTTATGCGTGATTGGCGACCTGGGTTATTCTGTAATGCCAATCACGCTTTGTCTTTAAAATAAATAAATAAATAATCTAATCTATGGAAAGAGCTCTGATTATATCGATTGAATCATTCATTAAAAAAATACCATCGATACTAATACATAACAGCTATGAAAATATTAGAGTATTCAAAAGGGAGGACTTTTTTCTTTGAATGTTTGCGAGGATTATATACGCTTTGACTGCCAACCTTTTAAGTTTCCCTTTGTGTTAATTCGGTGACAATACTTACCAAGAATGAGTTATGACTCATAAAATTGGGATTACCAATGGATCAATTTCTATCATATCAAGTATTAAAAATGATTTAAAGAATTTTTGATTTAAAAAATAACCCTAAACGTGGAAGACCAGTGAAATTGACGATGCCATATTGAAGGCTGATGTCGAAAGTAATCCAATTTAAAAGATACTCGTGATCGAGTGTTTAAGAGCATCTTAATAAAATCAGCAACGTATGGAAACACGAGAAATGGATAGTGAAGACGATCGAATAAACGTATGTAAACTTTTGGGTAATTAATCCAAAACACCATTTTTTGGAAGACCTAATAATTTACTCGAGAGCGCAAAATCAATGATTATCAAACAGTCAAGTAGCTAAACTAAAGTTCAGCCTCACAAAAACAAATTTGTCCTTATGGTGGGACTACTCATATAACTCTTAGCCAAACGATAAATTCGAAACTTTATTGTAAATAACTGAATGTTGTAATTAACTCGTATATCGAAGACCAAATTTTTTTGCAGCATTGCAATGCACGAGAAGAATAAACCTTTCTCGAATGGAGTTCAATTCATCACCTTTGATATTCTTAAGATATTTCTCCGTCTGACTATAATAGTTTATGTAGATTTTATTTTAATACAAATGCATGAGGACGTTAAAAATGGACTAATGTATTTTACCTTCAAATCTCTACATGTTTATGAAAGAGTCTTTAAAACATTGAATATTTGTATATTATTTTGAATACTCCGAATATATAATCATCTTAATAACTAGCCCTAAATACGTCTGAAGGAATGTCATTTTTTCGCGAGCAAAGGATAGATAAAAGGGTTTTAAAAAAATAGTATCTTCATCAGAACCTTATAACCAATATTATAAAAAAATATATAATAATATAATAACCAGAGTTATGGCTTGTTTGTAATATGCATATTATTTAGATGACGTAAGTTAGCCGCGACTGAGCCAAGTTAGTAATCGGATAGCCGTCCGACGAAAGCTACGATTTCAGGGAACTCATTATAACACTGGCCAGGGGCTATGTAAGAGGAAGATATCCATTACCTCCGCATGTTTATAAAAATATTTGTGTAGGTAGTTTGGCGAGTTGGAATTAATTAATTTAATACCAGCTATCCTTCGCTAATAATATAAATTGCAATCTAACTTTAATAATATTAAAAAGAATCAGTGTCGTGGTTTGACACTGGGGGAAATATTAGCGTAAGAGCCTGATTCCTCTTGCATCTTTAGAATGTTTCTGTTATGCTATCCATCATAGTCAATTAAATAAAATAATAATTTCAAAATAAAGAGGGTACTTGCAGCAATGATTTTTTTATTAAAAAAATGTTTAATAGAAGAAAAATTATATTCACTTGTGTTGGCATATAATTTTGATAAAACTGGAATATACTAATAGAAAATGTCTAGAAGGACATATTTATCCAAATAAAAAAAACTGCATGATATGACTGGAAATCGTTGATCATTGAAAGGTAAAAACATGGAGTCCATTCATTGTAAAGCTAACAAGAAAGCTCGAATGATATACATTTAAAAATAATAAAATAATTTCATTACTGTTTTGTTTCATAAACAGAAATTGATGAATAAAAATCCATATAAAATACGCATCTGATCATTCGCATGACATTCACAACATCATAATAATAATGTTGTATTTTTTACTACCGAAAACTGATTAGATATTCGAAACAACAGGAATCAATTTAACCTTTGAGAGATTTTACATTAAAAATAAGGTTGATGAAGATAGAGCTATTAGATTTCCGGAAAATTTTAAGAATGTATTTTTTGTATAGTTTACAGTAGAATTGGCATTGTATTGTACACCCCCAAGCCTCGTATA
This sequence comes from Philopotamus ludificatus, assembly GCA_022495035.1. Classification (NCBI taxonomy): domain Eukaryota; kingdom Metazoa; phylum Arthropoda; class Insecta; order Trichoptera; family Philopotamidae; genus Philopotamus; species Philopotamus ludificatus. Next base: position 41,710 of record JAGXCT010035260.1, read on the forward strand.
ACACGGGCTGATGAATTGTGAAATATTTTTGTATAACACGGTTTCAGAAAAAAAACAATAATTAAACATGAATTAACATGGTTGATTTGTAGTGCCATGGATAACGCCATGACAAATCATACCGAACATATCGAGGCATTTATCAGTTAAATTTTTTGCTAGTTGAGGATGGTTTGAAAATTTTAAGAGGCGATTTTCACTCCATAATATAAAAACCCGAGGAGAAATTGCGTCGGCTGACATAGAATCTGCCAAAAAAATTATTCCATAATTCGCCGAAATTAAAAAAAATAAAGGCTACACACCAGACCAGATATTCAATGTGGATGAAATGGAATTGTACTGGAAAAGGATGCCTCATCGAACCTACATGTCAAAAAGCGAAATACGTGCGAAGGGATTTAAGGTGGCGAAAGAAAGGATATCTTTACTCTCATGTTCTAATTCTTCTGGAAAATTCATAATGAAACCATTGTTTATTATTCGGTCTTTAAACCCCCGAGCACAGAAAAATTGTGATAAAATGAATTTACCTGTTTATTGCAGAGCCAATAAAAAAGCTTGGACCAAAAGTTTTATTTTTAAGGATTGGTTTTACAAATGTTTCATACCAGATGCAGAAGCTTATATGAGGAAAAAAATCTTGATTTTAAAATATTATTGAGCCTGGACAATGCACCAGGACATCCGATTTAAAACATCCTAATGTTGAAATATTATTTTTACAACTAAACAATACGTCTATAATGCAGCGTTTGTACCAAGGAATAATTTCAACATTTAAGCGTATTATATTCGTCGTACATATATTAAATGATATCAAACAAGATGAAAATTTAACAGTCACACAAGCTTGAAAAAAATTGTGTCGATATTGTTTCTGCATATGTTAAAGAAATAAATCAATTGATTATAAATTCTTTTTAGAAAAAACTGTGACCAGAAGTAGTCCCTGCAGAAAATTTTGTACCACCAATAGAAATTAAATACCAAAAGACAATTATTTTTTTGTCATGGTTTTGGTGAAGAAGGATTTGATGATGGTTATTCAAGATATTAAAGAAATATTAGAGGATCGCACGTCGAATGAATTGGACGAAATGTTGAGCGAACCTACGATAATTAATGACTCGAAAAGCAGTTGCAGCTAAGTAGCTAGTAGCGTTTCACATTAAATACAATAAATGGTGACTTGGGATTGGCTGATAAATTAAAACATTATTTTTATAGAAAATGATCCTATAATGTAAAGAAGTTTGAAGTTCACGAGGGAATTACAACAGATCTCGGCCCCTTATAATGATATACGTAAAGATGTATACGCTAAAAGCAGACAATCGCTTATTACAGAATTTTTAAAGGCTAAATCCAAAAATAATCTTCTGATGATGAAAACACACAACCGATCTCGAAAAAGAATGGAACATATGGAATTGTAAGTGATGGCGATGATGAATGAATGATCTATTGTATGTTATTGATGTTTTTGTTCAATAAACTCGTAAATGTATATTGTGTCGATTATTTATTTAAAAAAATAATGTGAACTAACTTCGATATTATTTTTGGACGCAAACCCTAATTTTGTATGAACCTCAAACCTTGTATAACACGGATTTATATTACACGATATTTTGTAGAACTATATGTCCGTGTTATGCGAGGCCTAGGTGTATTTAATGTTGACTTATTCGAAGAGAGCAGAATTAATTTCAATGATTAAATAAAAAATAATAATAATTCTTATCTTATTTAAATTAGAATCCCCAATTATTACTAAAAGTAAAGTCGACTTATCGTATTTTTGCTATAAAATGACCACTATTAGCCGGCCGTGTTTTCATCTATTTTTGATATTTTAATAGAGAAAAAGAGCCAGGGCTATTATTTCAATGACGGCGAATTAGATTTTTATTCCGCCGGATAATAAATTATATTTTTTTCCGGCGGCGTTACACATATAGGGAAATTCGCAGCACTCGTATTTCTTTTTATCGCCATCATATAATTCCGGAAAAATATTTTAAGACTGCCCTGGGATCTATAAACCCGAATGGTTGATGGGGGGTTAAACAATAATGAGTGTGCCCCGCTGCATTATTACACCGGAGAAATTAAATTTTTAATTTGTCGCCGCGATCATTGATTGCAAAATTTGTCACAGAGGACTTTCATGATTTTTGGCAATTATATATAAAATAAATGAGCAAAAAAGATACGAATCTATTTACTGTAATTATTCATATTTTTATTTGCATCGTAAATAAAACTCTATAAAATGGAAAATTTTATTCCATAAAAATTGCACGTAGCTATTTCGCATAAATAAAGGCATTTAACGCGTATAACAACGAGATATGTTACCGGTAAATCTATGCTTAAAAGCTTAATGAGTTGACTGTATTCGTAAATTTATAGCAATATAATTATTGATTTATATTTTATTTATTGCTTTTAGAGTAAAGGATATTTATTTAAAGTGTTTATATCAAATATATTAATATTCCATTACATGTGTATATAAAATATTATTTTTTAATAAAAATAAATTTATTTTCATAAACAAATTAATTAAGTCAAAAGTAAACACCCTTCTCTTGACTTAAAAAGCTAAGAAATTCCGCCCAAAATTGTTCGATTCAAGCGCATAAAATTAAAACGAAAAAAGAGGGTAATAAATAAAAATAATAATAATCAAATATGAATGCTTATTATTTTTTTTATAAAATAGGGATGGTAATAAAAATATTAAAAAATTAAAATTGTAATAATAATAAATATTGGCAAATGTGGCATCAAAGGGTTAGCCCTAACTGCTCATCACGCATAGCCAGCTCCTATTTGGACTGAATAGGGCCCACGGTCCAGTAGTGGTACACGTACGTATCTATCTCTGAATAGAATAATTGCGAAATCAATGATGGATACGTTCGAATGGATGGAACACATTTACTGAAACTGCAATCTTTTTTGTGAAAAATTACACGGCGTGAAATAACCACTATCGTTAATAGAGAGTAATCTGCTACGCCTATTAGCAACGGTGGGCTGGGTTGATTTATTGTAATAGCCATTTTATAAGCATAATAAATAAGGTATTACGTTATCATCGAACGGCCGCGTCCCAAAAATATGCAGATATAATAATCAATTATTTAAAAAAATATTATTAAAAAAAAAAAACAAATCATAACAATAAATATATTGCGTCCGTTCAATGATCATATTTAAATTAATTGATGCATTTTAGAAAAATAAATTATTTTTACTAGCGACATCTATATGCAAGTGTTCGAAACTTATATTTTTATTTACGGCATCAATAGGTGATGTATTTTTTTTTAATTCCTTAATAAATTATTCTTTTTAATAAATTAATAATATTGATAATAAAATTGTCGAATGCGATTAATAAATTAAATACAATGAGGTATACCGTACATTTTTCGGTATCATTGATTTTTCTTTGAATTTTCACCGTTATTATCCCGCATGACTAGCATAATTTTCCGACGAATCTTGCACGTGTTTATAAATATATAATTTTAAACGTCTACGTTAACACGTTTAATATAAAATTGATGTTGCGATTTCCAAGAATCCCAAACGTGCACACTGTCGTGCAATTGAATTATTCAGGCAAGCCAACCCGAGCACAATTCTTGAAACTCCAAACACTGTAATTATCAGTATATATGTATTTTTTTTCAGTAATTTATATACAATTTGATTTATATAGATGCACTACTCTATCTCTCTTTCGATCATTGCTGAAACTATTGTCGTAGGTTGACAACTACAATCAAATCGGCATTGTTGCTACCTACAAGTGCTAGATTTTTATATGATACTGAATTTAAGTATTGATCGTATTAAATGGCGGTAAACAATCGTCGGTCATATACTGTATGTGATTTATTTTTTATCCACAGCCTGGACGCACGTAGAGGGACGTAATGATACGATTGTTGCGTGCGTGCGTGACTTTCGGTCAGGCCCAGCGGCCACTGGTGCAAAGTGGGTTTGGCCGCCGGAATAATCATCGGGAAACCCCCGGAAAGCACTGCCAGCCCCGGGGTAATGGCGACGCGTCCTGCCTCAATTTTCGTCGTGTCACCCATTCAATTTCGAGACCGAAATCTTATTACGCAAACGGCACGAAAATTACCCAATCGATCGGTCGTAATTTATAAAAAAAAAAAACAGATCTAACCAAAAGTTACTTTTGCTCGTTAAGACATATTTAGTGTCGGAAGATGTATAAACAATACTATAAAACATAATTGTGTAATGTTGTCATCAAAACGGTAAATATGTAGACAGTTTCGAGAGATTAATCGTATAAGACTATATCTTCTACGGTTGCTATACAATTAAATGAGAAATAAATACGTTGTGATTATCGATAATAAACTGACAAATATGTCAGGAACAGCGGTTGATATATTACCTTGAATCATAAATAACTCTTTTTTATAATACCTTTATGTATAATATTATATTAATCTATTATGTATTCAACAATGCTAAATATAACATTCTTATTAGAAACTCATCGATCCCCTCCTCATAAAATTTGGTGGGTTTGAGCTAGGGATTGCAATTTACCGTCAAATTGTAATAAGCGGTAAATAATTTCTTCCATTACCGGCTTACCGGTTATTTACGATAAATGAAAAAAAATAGACGTGGATTAGATTCAATACTAGTTGTTCGGCAAGTCATTAGATGTTGAAATGCAATGTTCAAATATTTGCCACGATTTTTTTCGAGTCGAAATATGACATTTCTCTCTGAATAACATTGTTTATATCTTTTTTTGGTTTATCTACTTTATTTTTGTCGTTAATTTTAATAACTTTGTCACTTCAAGTGTTAATATTTTGACTATTTCTATCTCATCTTCTTGTTCATAAATTTTATAATTTTCAACCCTTCAAAATATTAATACATGCTTAATTATATCTATGATTTTCGCCATTATTGTAGTTTTATTCGATTGAATATTCCATAATCGTCAAAATCAGGATCATTAATATAATTAACCACATCGAATATATCGTCCTTCTTTCCTTCGTTAGAATTATTAGCTCTTCTTTAACACTCAAGGAACCGGTCCCGTGTTAGTGCGGAAATTTTCGTAAACGGTAAACACCCGCTCCCGCACTAACGCGGGTTCACACGAAACATGTTAACTAATACGCTACAAAAGGCTTTCTTTTAAAGTTTTACGACTCGACACAGTATCATTCATTGCTCTGGATGCCCTTTGTAAAATATATAACATGTATTTATTTATGGCTAAAAACTGTCCTTGAAATAATAGATTATTTGGATCGAAAACTTTCCAGTTCTTATACATCGACTGTAACGAATTTAGATTTTTGTTTATCCATTCACCAATTTAACTTTATTGGAATACTTATGTGGTAGAACCCGTCACATCCTTTATTACAAAGCTAAAATTACCTACATACTACATAAGGATATCTATTGGTTTTTTATCGTCTAAAATACAATAAATCATCATTATCACAGCTTGAAAATTTTAATTTCTTATCTAAATATTCTAATAATCTAATATAAGTATACTATACGTATAATACGTATTCTTTGACTAAATTATCTCCAATTGGAAAAAAATATTAAGCATTTTTTACAGAGACGCGCAAAATCGCAAGATCGATAAAAAGATGCGGGTTTAGGTGTAAGTTTCGTTTGAAAACAGCGGATGCTTGAGTGTTAAGTTCCTTGGCTAAAAAACAATGTATTTAGACAGATCATCAAGCATAAATTTTAATGTTATGTCGGCTGTATATAGATTTATGTCTTCATGACATAGAGCTTCCACAGCTGTAATGCCAATATTATATCAGAGATCTTATCAAATTTAATATTATCTATATTTATCCACGATTTTATATCAATCAAACTTTTTAAGATCGCTTTTTTAATTATATAAAATCGTTCCGGCATTTTCAGGAAGGAATTCCACCGAGTTTTGCAATCTCGATGAAAAGTAAGCTCTTTTCGAAATTCGTTTTCAACAAAAACAAAACATCCTATTCCGCATGCATATCTACAATTAGCTTTCATGAATTTTCCAATTTACTGGTAATTACCGATGGTGCGTTTTTGGCGATTTACCGGTAAACCAGTAAAGCAAGCTCTAGTTTGAACTGAAAGAAAGTATCGAGGGCCTGATTGTCTTGCTCATCATTAATGACATTTTTTCTATTCAAAAAATTCTGTAAGGAGCAGAAAAGGTGGTTGTCCGTAGGAGCAAAATTTGAACAGTAGGGTGAATGTGGTAAAACAGACGATTAGAGCTCCAGAATTTTTTCTTGTGTCACTTTTTCCGCGTATGGTCTGGCGTTATCATGCAACAGGATAACGCCTTTCCGATTGACGAGTGCAATACGCTTTTCCAGTAGTTTTTCATGAACTCTTTGCAGCTGCTGAACGTATCATCAGCTTGTGGTGGATTATCCTTCAACGATGTCATCATACACACAATAAAGTTTTCTTGCCACGAATATTGGATTTAGGGTTTGGTAGATCCAATCGATTTTTATGGGTGATCCATTTTTCATCGCCTGTTATTATTCTGTCCATGAAGTCTTGATTTTATACCGTGAGAGAAAACTTATGCCCATAGACATTAGGTCTGTCTTATTTCGGTCACTGAGTTTTTGTGGTACCCATATGCCTAACTCACTGATTTTCCCAAAATTTTCCAGGTGGCGATAAACTCGAGTCTCTCTGTCAACTCTATTGCCGTTTGACATGAATTTTGTTCCAATATCGAAGTCGAAAGAGCGACCCGCCCTTGATTCACCTTTCAAAGACTCATCTCCGGAACGAAATTTTAGAAACCAATTTCTATCTGCCCGATCGGTTATCCGGCTTTCACCGTATACACTGCATATCTTTTCGGCTGTCGCTCTAGCGCTTTGTTTTAATTACCAAAGCATCTAAGTAATTCATCATTCGAGTAAATCGAAACAATAGAAACTGTCTACCTGAATCGGCAGTTATTAATGACTCAACTTAATACATAAATGTGTTATTTTCGATTATTTTCATTAAATATTGAGATAAAATACAAATTATTATAGAAAATCATATAGGAATTATATTAAAAGAGTTATTGAGAAAAACTTGGGGTACCGAATATACCCCATCGGCATGGTTAGGTTAATGATATACTTAAAAGAAGGAAAGATCTTTAAAAACGATTTCATCGTCATCATTTGCCAGCCACGAGACACATACTCGCATATGGGCCCCTTTTGACTATCGAATAACTGTCTCGGTATTCGTTTTTATTTTTTCTAATCGATGTCGGATACATTATTTAGGTAAGGAAATTGTCAGAGTAGTCTAGGGTTTTTAGTCCAGTATAATTGCAAGATTAGGCTATTAATAAAATATACTGGGGTGAGAGATTAATATGTAACTAGAGTTTTTTATATCACAATAAAAAAATATTTTCCCCAAAAAACAATAAATGTAAATATAGTTTAGGGTGCCATTTATTGTATTATATAATTTAAGTACAACGATTTTTATTATCACGTTTACAAATAATGCTTAGACGGATTTTTTTTAAGTATTCAGCAAATTTTATAAACTTTTAAAGTAATAAATTAAACTATTTAAACTTTAATCCCCATATAAACTTGTTATTTGGCCTTATAACTAAGAAATGTTGCCCATACCTGCTATTATATAATACTGTATCTTCATTAATTATTAAATTAAATGAAAATCCGTTATATAGTCTTCTATAAAACGCTAAAAATATGTTTTAAAAAAATACTTGAGAATAAATCATAATTTTTAAATACACAATAATTTAATCTATGGAAAAAGCTATGATTATATAGATCAGAGGTTACCAAACTAAGATCCGAAGGCCGAATCCGCCTCTCCAAAAATTTTCATCTTGCTCTCAATTTTTATATATAGCTTTATTTTTATATATAATTTATTGTGATGTGGTTTTAAGTAAGGTTGAATTTGCTATAGATATATTAAAATTAAAAAATGAGAAATTAAAACCTATCCCAGAAATATCAAATCCCAAGTGGATATGAGGTCTCACCTTTTAACTAACATATTATATATGAAACTCTTCAAGTTTTAATTAGAAAACTACAAGGAAATCATATAATTTATAACATCGTGATAATAAAATATAGTTATGATAATGATCATAATAAAATTTTGTAATAAACTTGAACAATATTTGGCATCTAAAACTGCTATAATTTATTAAAATGGTAATAAAAATCGTTCAAGTATGTAGAAGTATGTCATAGAAATAAATACATAATATATTGCTATATTTGTCCTATTATTTGAACCGCGACACTCTCGTCCGCTATTCTTAATTAATATCTCTCAAGAAAATTTCAAATGAAATAAGAAAATCATTAAAATATTTATAATTAAATTATAGAAATGTCGGTATTCGTATTTTAAAATGAAATTAAAACTATTAGATCCGATTCTCTGCAGATAATCGAGAGAATGTACATATGGGAAAAATATTGCACTAAACTCCAGAGAGAATTTTTCTCTTGGCGTATATTTATTTAGATGACTGCGATGCGATGGTTGGATGGCATAACAGAAAGATTCCAGAGCACCATTCAACCATATACAGATACAATAAAGATTTGATAATCATTCTAAAGACTAAAAATGCAGGGAAAATGAGTCTCTCACACAGATTAATTTTAATATTATTTTAGTTCGTCATTCTACCAAACCCAGGCTTACATGAAGCCACTAGTAATTATGTTTAAATTTAGATAAATAAGTCCTTCTAGACTAGAGGCGAGCAACATTTTTTTACAAAGGGCCAGATACAAAATTAAAAATGTTGGGCCGCATGTAAGAAATTTGTAATAACAACACCCATTAATAAAAATACTATTAAAAAAACGACGAATGATATATGAGGAAGAGGTTTGCCATCAATTGGTCTATATTTGCACATATAGAAAACTTGTACGCAGCTTACTAAACGTATATCATTTAATCTAGATCAGTGATCGCTTTTAATTATTTTTATCCAATGATCAACGCATATTTCTTTGACTGTTAAGTTTTTAATAACATTAAATAACGTTCCAGCGACTCCTACATTCATAATTGCCATTGCTGGGTTGATATGCCGCAATTTATCCAATGGAATTGATAAATTCTCCAATAATTTTAGTTCAATATATAGGTTTTTACCTGTTGTAATTCCTTTTATTGGAATCAATGAACCCAGTTCTTCAGCTATATTAAGATACGAATCGATTTCTGTTACAAATACCGCTGGTTGTGATTTGTCACTGATATCACAGCTTTAATCAAGTGCCAAGGAACACCATTCAAATTTTTGAATGAGTGTATTAAAGTTGCAATTATGTTTTCAGACAGGTCTTCAATTCTTCTTCCAATTGTAAATCTTGGCAAACTGATTTTATAAATAATGACATTTTTATCAGGAAAGCTATTTCTGCAACAGCAGTTGAACAATCTTTAATCATCTCTTCATTTGTTTAATCTTTTTGGCTAAAATTTTGCTAAATCTGATGAAGAACTTTGAATATATTTTGATCCTTCTGTATTTGGCCTTGGATGTTTTTTTATAATTTATCTCATGTTTTGCCTCATATGCAGTTTAATATTATATTCCTTTAAGACAGTTACTAAATCTGAGCATTAAATGAAAACAGCTTTATCCTTTCATTAGAGTGAAAAGATAACCCAATTTTAATTTTTAATTAAATAGATTTTCATTCCTATCTTTTCGTAACATTTCAAATCAAGAAATGTCGTAACTTATTTTGGGAAATTATGGCACAAACTGCACTAAAAACATCAAATTAAATCCGATAAATTAAGAATGGTATCAGTGCCTATCTATGAAGTCGGCATCATTTCCAAAAAATAAGTTAACATGCTTAGGGTACAATTGGACTGCTCTACCCTACTGTAAGAATTTTTAAAAATCAAAATGTAAAATCTTTGATGATAATTTCTATTAGTATAATCTAGTTTTATCAAAATTATATGCCAGGTCAAGTGAATATAATTTTCTTCTATTATACCATTTTTTAGTAAAAAAGCTTTTATTAATATAATTGACTATGATGGATGGCTTAACAGAAAGATTCCAAAGCGCCATTCTCTCATATAAAGATTCTTAAGATGCAAGAGAAATGAGGCTCTCACACTAATATTCCCCCCAGTGTCAAACCACGACACTCGTTAATTTGAATATTATTTCAGTTGGATTGAAATTTATTTAATTTGTTCATGGCATTTAATTAAATAATTCCATCGCGCCATATTACCTACATAAATATTTTTTTAAAATATGCAGAGGTAATGGGTATATTCCACTTACATGCCAGTGTCATAAAGAGTTTATATTTTTCGTCGGACACCTATCCGACTACTAACTTAGCTCAGTCGCTGTTAACTTGCATTATTGAAATAATATGCATGTTACCTACAAGTATATGATCGTGAGTGACCTCAGTAATCGTACCACAATTTTTAAATAAATACTTTTCGGGTCAAAGTTGTTTGAACGGTTAATTTACAAGAACATGACGTGTAAGTAGACAGTTTAAAAAAGTGTATCCTCGTCTTATTCGGCTGCTGGGAGCGGATATTAGAACAGAGATGTACATCGTGCACGTGTCACGGCTGTCACTTCCGCGTACGTCACTGCGGTTTAAATGCGAAATGGCCGGAAAACGGCCAAACACAATTTATGGAGAGCGGGAGTGTCCGTTGCAATATACCAGGTGTCATTTACATAAAATAAGGACAAGAGACCGGACAAATTGGCTGAGCGGCCACGCTCATAATCCAATTGCGTCTTATCCGGCGAAATAAATTATACACTGTCGGACCATTAGTGAAGTGCTTGTCATCGCCACGTTGTTACATTAAATTTTCCGCAATCAACGGACGCCGATCTAATAAATTAATTAAATTTAATCCGGAACGAAAAAAATAAAATATTGAGCTTGATTTTTCGCCGCAAACGATGCAGTCGGTCGATTCGCGCGATTGACTGAAAAACCAATGCACTTACTGCAATGACGTCATGCGGGTTAATTTCGTGGTCCTTGTTATTAACCGGCATATATGCAAAGGTAGTTGGCGAATTTTGCGTGTCGCTAATAGCTTCTGTATATAGAGCGAGGGGGGCACGCGATCCGCAGCCCGGCGGTGTACCAGGCTAACCAGAAGTGTACACTGGGTGACAATAAATGAGCAGGTGGCATCAATCTACTCCGGTTCCGTTCGATTGTATTTAAAATAAATCCGCGAGCAATCAATCATGATTTACCTGCATGCGACATAAATAATTCATAAAGGAAATGCATCGAACTCTGTAACAACAAAGAAAATTACTTACGGAAACCAAAGCCTTAAACATACAATTTATAATAAACGCAATATCAATCAATGACGGAAAAATACATAGATTAATTTCACGTCGTTCAAAAAAAATATATAGATCTTATTTTAAATTAATAATGAGAGCTTTAAGCTCCATTTTTAAATCCTCGGTCAGCAGAGCTAGTTTGTTTTGTTTGGATTTCCAGATTAAGTTTCTTTGTAGTCTTTTATATTTTTTTATATAACTGAAGCACTTCTCGACACTAGAGTAATTGGACGGATATAAAAGTAATATAATAATAAATAAGTTGAATAAAGTAAATTCTAAGCAGCCGTATTTTTCAGTAAGTATAAAAAATATTATGATCATTATTTATCTTAAATAAATATCTCATGATTTTAAATATGTATTGGAACCCTGACGTATAATACTATGACGTATTTTAAAGCGTTTAATTGGTTTTATAGAAATTTCAACATTAAATTCTGCAACGTTTCGTACATGCGAAGGACTTTAACTGAATTTTCGCTTTGTATATATGGTTTTGTACATAAAATAAATTTAATATGTAAAGAGAAAATTGTCTTCGAGTAAAATCTAGTGCTTCCGTATTTACTTTAATTCATTTAAAAATTAGAAATGAAGATCATATTTCTTATTCAGTTTCATTTCCAGCAGTTATGAAATTCAATAACTTGATATTGCCATTTTCAATAAGACTGTGATAATAAAATATCGGTTTAATTAATATTTTTTGTTACAATGACCCGTGAAAAACGATTGATCGAGGATAAAAGCTAAAAAACCAAAATCGCTAATAGATACAGAAATGAGATATATTTCTGTTAATTATTACAGACGGAAAAGGACATGGGGTTTCAAAAAGAAGATGTTCCCACAGAAAACAGAATCATAGCTTTATTTCAGTATCCTAGCTTTATTTCCATTCAAAACAAAGTTTAAAGAATAAATATTATAAATAATCATTGTCCTTAATTGTTTGCGATTGCAAAAAAAAATATTCGCTGCTGTTGCCGGGGGGGTATGTAAGTGGAATATACCCATTACCTCAGAATTGTTATACAAATATTTATCTAGCTAGTTTAACGCGTTGGGATTAACTAATTTAATGCCATCTAACCTTCGTTGAATAAATAATTATAAAACAAATAATATAAATTTCAATCCAACTAATATACAGGTGGACCTCAACTTTCGCACATTCGACTTTCCAACAATTCGCTATTTCGCACATTTTCGAAAAATCGTTTTTTTCAAAAATTGTTTC
>JAGXCT010035261.1:0-27483 GCA_022495035.1 Philopotamus ludificatus
CTTTCGAGAACAATTACCCACTTTTTTCCAAGAGGTTGACCACATAAGTGGTTAAACTAAGCTTAGGGGCTGGTACTGGAGTTTTATTCAGAGAAATCCATTGCCTATTTCAACTTATGTTTTCGTAAACGATCCATTTCTCATCTCTAGTTACAATTTGGTGTGAAAATGGTTCTATTCTTTATCTTAACACATTGCCTACGGGAGACGTGGATTCTACGTCAAAGGCGTTTATGTGTATGTCCGGGGCGCGCATATCACACGATAGCCGACACTACACGTTGGATCGACTGTAACTTATACAACGTTTTGTCTTTTATAAATATTTGTTTTTCGTTAGATACTTCAGACCTTGAGCAGCAATGTCTTGATTAATAAAAGAGTTTTTTTTCGTAAAAGACGACGTTTCACCAAATTTCAAGTTGCAAGTTTGCAAATCGCAAGTTTGACCGCGATTCGCCCTGCTTTTCAGCTCTTTTTCATTATTTTCTGATAGTACGAGCGTTGCAAATTTATTTATTTATTTATTTGACTATTTGATGAATGAATGGCATAACAGAAAGATTCCAACGATCCATTCATCCAAATAAATATTAGAATGAGTCTCTCACATTAATATTTCTCCTCAGTGTCAAACCACGACACTGGTTGATTTTTTTATTTAATATTATTTCAGCTGGATCAAAAGAGAATGACAAAGGAACTTAAAAGTTTGAGTCTCTATGATATGTCCTAAATTGACATCCACGTGCTGTCGTCAATTTCTGGTTTTGACATTTCACCCTTAACAATAATATAAATTTTATTATTCATAAATAATTCTAAGCAAAAAAAAATACTTCACCGTGTCTATAAATTAAAGACAATGTGATTTCCTTTTTAATCCAATACTTTACCCTTTTTACAACAAAATATTGCCGATCGCTGCTCTGAACATTGTCCATGATATTGTGTATGCAATATTCGCTAAGAAATGATTTCGTAAGACTTGTTTTTTTTTTAATATAATTATATTAGTAGAAGATAACGATTTTCTTTTCAGCAGTGAAAGTGGAAAAGTACACGTCAATAAAGAGTAAAGCTCCGTCGACGCGTGAAATTGGATTTTCGCGGCGACGCCAGCGGACGAATCGCATTTCGGTATCGTAACGACAACACGGCGATGTTTTTGTTTTTGCAAATTCAAAATTATAGGGTGGCAAATGTTTTCTTTATTTTTGCGCTTCATTTGGCGACAACCGCTATCTCGGAGGGACCGTTAAAATGACAGAAATGAGGACACTCACGCCCTCCTTATTTATGCTCTGCCATATAAATCATAATACGCAGGAAAGAGTACGAAAATAAATATTGTGTATGCGGTCGATAATACGTATGTTTTTTTTAAAAAAAAAAAACATTTGGCCAAAAGAAAATGAACGAATTTGCGAACGAGCGTGTAATGTGTCAATCGCATGCCGCTGACAATCACTTGTCTGCGCAGAATGAGGTGTAAAACGGAACGTGATGGACTCATTTAACATTTGCCGATGGTAAAATATCGAAATTTGAATACTACGACTCGTACGACTGTAGCGAGATGGAAAAAAATGCGAAATTCGCAATTAATCGCCATCAACGAAATGGCAATTGAAACGTTATTATTTTGTCTAGACGTCGTTTAATTGGAAAACATTTTGCGTGAATTATTCTGGAAAATCCGTCAAAAGGTTTTCCACCCAAGCCTCGATTACCACATGTTGCAAAAAATATTGCGCGAACGCTGTCATAATTACATAATAGAAACAAACATCACGGCTCCATTATCACACCGCAATTTATTAGCGAAAAAGTGTTAATATGCCGTGTAATAAATAGCCGGCGTTGACTTGATTTGCAATAATTAGCAGATCAAATAGAGCGAAAACGTGTGCGGAAAATATTAATATATCATCATGTGAAAACAATTTAATTAAATAAACCATTAATGATCGTTTAAGCCAAAAAAAATGTGGGTTAAATGAATAAATTATGCTTTAATTGGTTTTATGTGAAACTAGTCGATAGAAAGTCGAAAACGGTAAAATTTGCAATCAAATAAATCGTAGAAAATCAATAAAATAAAACCGAAAACAAAATTAAGTTTTTGTAACAAAATTCTAAATTAAAATTCACTTCTTAGCGTAATTTAGAATTATTTCCCTGTAATCTCAAGTGTGATCATGGATGTAGAGTTGAAGTCGTAGAGTCGGAGTCGTAAAAAATGAATTCAACTCGATACAGGTCAGAAAAATATTCATGCCAAAAAATTGTTGACGTTCTTACATCTGAGAAATTAAATCTGATCTTGACGATCTCGATTGACGACTTATAATAAACAGTCATTAAAGATTACAAAACTCAACGTTTTAATAAGTTATAACGTGTTTTTAAAATTAAGTGTTATCATTTATAAACATAAATAATAAATAAGAGTAACTAAAACGATTTAAAAAAAAACGGTTTAAATTAAAGTCTAAAGTTAATATAACGCTCATCTATTATCTCAAAAATCAAATACTGTCTCTTGTTAAAAATGAGCGATACAATAACATAGAATCAACTCCTAATTTTCGAAAATAGATATTCATACTTATTATTTTATAATAAAAACAATTATAGATTAAAAAAAATCTAATTATTTCATTAATTTTTCATTCAAATTAGGGAGCCCGAAAGAAATCGCGTATTTTTTCGAGTGCAGTTTGTATCCAGACACAATAAATAATACATGCCTGTAAGCTTAGAACTATTGTTTAGCATTATTTATGAGTAATAAAATATATATTAATATTAACACATTCCGGTCCACTGGGTTCCGCGCCGAGTTTTGCGTTGGGCCGGGCGATTTCACGAAAAAAATAGCAAAAGTTAAGTACTTCAGTTAATCGATGTAACTCTGATACCGTTTAAGTTACGTCAATAATTTGTGTTAATCTCTATGTAAAAAAAAAATAATAGTTCAAAACTTCCCAAAGTGTGGTCTGCGTATCAATGAAATATAAATGATTTTGGTTTAACATCAGCGCCAACGAAGACTCGAAAACGCGTCCCCCGTATTTCTACGTTAGCGCGCGAGGACGCGTTTTCGAGTCCTCCGGACCGCAACGTGTTAAGGGTAAAATATCGAAAGCAGAAATTGTCGAAGGACACATCAGCTATTGTATACTACTTTTTTAGACAAGGGCTTGAATGCCTACAAAACTATTAAATATAAATTGATGATGCCTATATATGAAAATACTAGTCTAGTCTTCTAAATTGAATGATAACATATGAGATCCTTTGATGAGATGTAAGAGGAATAATTTATTTCGAATTAATAAAACCGGATGAAACAATTACTGCAGTTGTTTACTGTTAACAATTTTAAAGAATAACCGAGAAAATATAAATCAAACATCCAAATTTTTTTTACAGAAAGGGAATAATTCTTCATCACGATAAATGGATGCTTTTATAAAGCGAGATTGACCTAAGAAAAACACAGGAGTTAAACTGCGAGGATCTCCCCCACTATTCATATTTCCCAGATCTTGCTTTTTCTGATTACTCTCTCTTTTTTAATATAAAAAAAATATATAAAATACGTCAGAAAAATCTTAATATGAATTAGTTCTGAAATATTTTCATGCTCGGTTTTTCTTTATACACTTAATTAGATTAGCTCCCTTTGTGTTATACACCTAAGATAATATATTTTTTAATATACCTCTATTCTAAATTACGATTTTTCGTAAAATTCGCGAGAGAGTACGTTTAAAAATTTCATCACGTGTATTAATTTTTCAGCACACATTCGCAATTTAGCACACAATGCAACGGCGCAGATAGCAAACGAGCATTTAAATTTTCCTCAAAGCGATTCGCTCAGACTTTTCACCATCCTCTCTCCGCCCATACACTTAAAATGTCAAATGCTACGGTTTCAGCCATTCAAATAGTTAATGCAGCGCATTAGCATCGTACATTACGCGCGCTGAAAAAACGCGAGATTTGTAAAGAAAGCGTGAATTTCAATATTTGCAATTTTCCAGTGCACATTAGCCCGCTGACGCCACAACAAAAAAAGTCTGACGCACCGGCACCGTTCCCAGCGGTCTGCAAATGACGTCATCGTCTTTCAGCAAGTGCGCTAAAACACTGTTGCCAATACTAATTACCGGCGGGCTCATTTAAATTCGGCCGTCATGAATGGGGCACAATGCGGAGAAAGTGCCGGTCCCGGCTCTTTTGTGACGCACATCAAAGACATCGGATTGACGCAGCTGAGGTGTTTGCTTTGAATCATCAAGTGTCAAGAGGAGCGACGCTATTGAGTGATGGCGTCTTTGTCACATTTATTTTGATTGTGGACTATACTGATGTTTTATTGCTGAAAGAATTTTAATCTAGCGTGGTGGACAGCGGCGTCCGCTTCGGCGGCGCCGTTCGGAATTTGCTAACCGCAATCGTGCAATAATAAATAACACGCAATTCCTTCATGATTACAACGGTTAACGGCAATTATACGCGGACACTACTCGGATGAGTGACTTTTTCTGTGAATAATCTGCATTTTTTTCAGCTGAACGCCACTGCGTGTCATATTAATTTTAGCATGTGACCACATCTGATTGATTCCTTCCATATTGCTGGTTATTTTGATGTCACAGGCGCCAACCCACAGTCACTGATGATGAAAGGTAGGTATCGCGGTCATAAAAATGTTGAGACAAATTCGCATAACAAAAAATAGACATGATTGACGGCGCATCTTCATCTGAATTATCTTCCGGTCGCGAGAGCGATCCGAATCAGAATTATTGCTGATTTTAAACTGTCAGTGGCTTGTCCACCGCCGTAAATCCCAATGGAAATAGTGCGGATGTCGTGGGTAAACAAATAACTGCGGAAAATTACAAGAGGAGCGGTGAGTAACGATCCTGATTTTTTTCCTCCATCATCGGAAATAGCAAACGTTGGCATCATCCGTCAGCATCCAGTGTCTATTCACTAACGCAGGTGAATGATAGTTTGTTGAAAGCGTTTGTTTGTTTTGGCCCCGTGGCTACAAATGGAGATGGTTATCGCTATCAAACAACGTCTGAGAGAATAATGGGATTATAACACATTGTCTGCGGATCCTTTGAGATCCCTCTCGCACAAAATATAATTAATCTGTCGCGCGAGATGAGAGCAATTTTAAAAAGATAGCACTTAAAACTTTGCACTCTTACATAGATTGCGGCACCCATGCGCGAATGTGATATACGCGAACGAAACTTTGCGTCCCATTGGAAAAATAACGCGCGAGAAAAATGTCAAAGTTGAACAAGAGATAGACGACAAAGTTTGACGAAAACTCTGAAGAAAATAAAGGATGAATCGATCTGATCTGAAATATTTTAACCGTGAATATAATTTGATATATTCAATGATGGTTATGATAAGGAGATATTTGTTTTTTAACTCTTTCTTGGTATTTTTTCTGTTTTATGTATTAATACTTTTAAAAGTAAATAAATATACACCGCGTAAATCGAGACTTCGAGTTCATATAAAGTAAGGGGATAGGTTCCAGAAAACTTTCTGCTAAACAAAAGTACAATTTTATTAAAGAATAGATTTAATAAATCGACATTTAAATTGTATAACATCTCTAACGTGGTATATTCGAGCATGATCGGGGATCTAGGTGACACTTCTTCTAACAGTTGTTTCGTTTTTTTTTTTAATGGTACGAACGGTAGATTCATTCAGTTCATAGAAGTTTCAAAGTGCAAAACTTACAACAATACGACGTACTGCACGCGCAATGGGAGAAGGTTACAGACATCTGAATTCGTTAAAATTAGATGTATGATGCAATATATGCATTTGAGTGACACTTGCCACAAAATATGTTTGATTTCTTAAAAATAATATTGTTTTTTCTGACCGCGTAAAAGTGAAACCGCGTAAATCGAGGGATTGGTGTAAATCGATATCTTAAAACCAAAATAAAGAAAATAAACTGTATATATTGTACGACGTGGTTGGATCGAATCCATAAGCCAAGTCAGACCAATATAAAAAAAATCTGAAACGAGACTTCAAGCGAAACTTTCGACCATTAAGCTCTTTTCTTTGCTCAAAAATGAAGATTATTCCCATGAATTAGACCAAAGTCTTAAAATATTATTTATAAAGAGTTGTAATTTTCGATAACAACAAGTAAATTCGGTGGGCTCAGGTGAAAAACGTACGGTAAGTCGAAAAGTAAGCGAAACAATTCGGGTTATATGCACTGTTAAACATTTTACCCTATGTCAAGACTAGGGGTGTATAATTACACATGAATTTGACCTAAAAACATTCACACAATAAATATTCAAGCATTATTATGTCTTTAAAATGATTTGAAAACTATGCAAATCTAATAAAAAACTATAGGCAATTATTAATAATAAAATAATAGAAAAAAATAAACGGCTAATTTGATTGTGTTACCCTTAGCGTGTCCTATATATAATACATACGTGCATATAATGAATGGAAAATGAAGCAGTGAATATTAAACGGCGAATAGATTTCATGGAAACCCCGCTGAAAATTTTCACCTGTCTGAAAAACCCCTTATTCACGTGAAAATCTGTCCTTGCGTATTAGGAGACTATGAAACGGCGCCACTACTAACCGCTGATGTGGAGGGTGGGGGTGAGTTTTCCTAGGCACGTACATTAAACGTATAGGGGACGAAATACAGGGTGATCCCGCGTTATATTCAATTACAATAATAAAAAATCATACTATAATAAAATGTGAACGCATTATTATTAAAATGTTCGTATTTGTATACGAAATAAAATGGAATAATTTAGCCGAAGAAAGGTTGGCGACGGCTGCGCGATTAAACACAGACGACGGGATTGATTTATCAGGGTCGTCAGCTGGTCTACCCTCTCCGAACCGCTTCGCTATCGGTCACCAGTATTAGGAGAACATGAAAACTGATAGGGCGTTCCCTACCCTAGCGAGGGCGACTGGGGAGGCACGCCGAGTGGGGCGAAGCGAACGAGAGGGCGAGCGCAAGAGGTGGAGGAGCTGTGGAGGCACACGCCACCGCGGGAGGTGTCTATTGTAATAAATAGCACCGTGAACAGAAACTTGTTTAACACGACGCATTAATATATATATATTCGAACAAATAAACTAAAATAGAATGCAAGTCTAACAAGTCTGAGGATCATTAAAATATTGGGTGTGATCAGTCACGGAGTGGTCGTCTGCGGTCAAAACTGCGTGTCGCCCGTCTTAAAACGTTTTTAACACGCTCCGTATCGCAATTGAACATATTCCACTTATATAATACGCATATAATATAGAGAAAATATGTAAATATATAAAAAAAAATGTTATTCGCGTTGCGTTCTCAACGAGTTTGTTTGCATAACATGGCTGTTTATCGAAAGTGAATTTAATTTTCGCGTAACGCGTTTTACGATTTTGTCGTGCGGTTGGTTTTTTAACGTATCGGATCGTTAGTCGCCGGCAGCGTAGCATTTTAAATACGTCTAAGGGTAGACCTATCCGTAGCTACGTAGCTGCTACACGGTGACAGGGAGGGAGAGCCAGGGAGCGGGAGTGAGGGAGGGTCTGCTAAAGGTTACGCGGTATTGACCCCCCGGCTGCATGCAAGCGGCTCTCACCGCCTCGCCTCTCTCGGCTCCTGATACATTTGACCGTGCGACCGTTTTCAGCGACCTGCTGAAAACGCCGGCGCGTCGGAAAATTCTATTAAAACTCGACCTCAAATTGCGCCATGTATCACGAGTTTTTTTCATATGTTATTATACACGAAGATTACGTTTTCATTTATTGCAAATCAATGTCGGGCCACACTGAAGTGGGTTAAGCATTGTTATGTTGGTTAAATGCCAAAAGTGGTGGGATTTGCCCTTTGAAGCCTGAATATTTTTTGGGCTTAAGTCGTATCGGAATCGGATTTATTGCCGACGATAAGGCATTTGACCTGAACTTTATTATTATTATCGGTAAACGCTGCAAAGGTACGGACGTATGCCCTTCGAAACACCTGTAGCCCTGGTTATTTCGCGAACTCGTGTATTCCCCTCCCTCGAGTTGACCTCTGATGATACACACATCTGCATACAACACGAATACTTGCCTCGGATTTATGCCGATTAAATCGAAACCGCGCATAACGAAGGCCTGCGTCCGCATATTTTTTTTGTTATCGCAAAGATCACCCCTATTAGTGCGCGGTATACGGAGCCAGTAAAAAAAAAGCCTTTGGTGTACCAAACTAGCTCATCCAATAAAGGACAGCGATGAGATTGTTTTTGCGAGCCTTAACCCATGTAATCCCCGCGTCCTAAAACAATAACGAAAAAAAGCACGTTAACTCACGTCTCGACGTTAAATTTTAACAATACGTGGCCCTCAGTAGCATTTAATTAAAGTAACAGGTACAGAGCCGCAGTCACGTCACGTAAAACTGCGATTTCATCAAAAAGTTTTCGACGGATCCTTTTACGATCGTGATCCTCCGCAGATGATAAAAGTTATCCCGCAATCAACGAAAACCTCTGCATTCATCCGCACGCCGTTAAAGTACAAGACGCATAAACAACGACCGATTATTTCGCCGCGGACTGTCCAAACAAACGTAACGACCACAATGACCCAATGCTGACTCAGATCCCAGCCGCTGTTACAGGCACGTTTCGGGTCGTTAACACTTCCCGACTTCTAACCCTATCGATCCACGGGTACAGTACAGGCAAAAGGTCGGCCACCGTCGACGCTCCCGAACAAAATCCCTCCCATCGATAATAAATGTCAGACGTGAACGGTCTCAGAATTGAATACGGGATTTGCGAAATTGTTATTTAATTTTTGCGTGTCGTACGATGCCCGACGCGACGCGTAAAAAAAACCATTGTTTGCCAAAGTTACCTGTCAACACGTAATAATATAATTCAGATAATGAACGTGTCGTAAATTTTAATGCTGAGAGGGGTGGGGGGGGTATGGTACGCCAGATCTGAAAACTTTTATCTGTCAAAATGTCCGTGATGACATTTTGAGATGTCATGAAAATATTCGCGGCGCCCTAAACACGGCCATAAACGGAACGACGTCCATAAAAGCATCAGGCCTTATCGCCGGTATAAAGATTTTTGCAGTGTTTATTTATTCAAAAGCACAGATTTGCAGAAAATGTTAATAAAACGGTTTATCAACAATTACTTTAAGTGGAATAATGAGTGCTGAATTGCTCGTCAATATACGGCAACGCTTTTGATGATCTAAGACCATCCAAATTCAGAAGAGAATCTAGAAGAAAATGTACTTATTTTATTTAATATGCGAATTTCCTCATTGAATAGATTGATCCCCGGTATGACTCTCTACATTTCTTGCTGTGTCACCTGTAGATCATTAATCCCCTGAGGAATGAAGGTCGAGGTTTCAGTTCCATATATTAATACGGGCAGGATAAATCTATCAAAGACCTGTCGTTTCAATGCGTTTGGGTCTTAAAACATCAGTGTTATTTAACGGTTAGTCACGATGGTTTGGAAGATTTTCCTAATTTTATAGCATGTCTAATATATTAAAACATGAGGTGAAATCCTCACCGGTTTTTTGCAAAGATTGTTGAATACGATTTCTAAAAATTATAATAAAATATATATGTATTTCGTAAAATATTAGGGGGACCCGAAAGAAGTCGCGTATTTTATAACCCAATGTTTAACCCTTTCAATGCGGCAGGTCTAAGCACAATTCTGCATCTGAGTGCGGCGCCGTTTTAGACCAAATTATTTTTTTGGCGAGGTAAATTTGTATTCACCGTTTACCGCTATATTAGACCATTTTCCTATACGAGATTTATGCAAACATGCTGATTAGGATATGTTCTTCCATTTCAACTAAAAAAAAAACTCGATTCGATTTATTTTCGTAATAATAAATCGAACAAAATATCAATTGCTCAAACAGAGATTAAGTGAGAAAAAAATGGGAATGCGAATCAAAATCAAAAATGCGAAATGCATATTTCTTATACCATTACATCCGTACACGTGTATATGGAATATAATATACGTGGAAACCCTTAGCGACCACTGAGCCGAGGTACGTCACCGATACTACTGCTGATTTGGATGAGACACCACTTGAGTTTGAGATCGTTACTTCTTTCATATTTACATATATAAATTTCTTGTGATATGTTGTATATTTATTGATAGCTGTGTTTATTAGCTGATTTTTAAAACAAACACCATCACTTAACTCGGTCTAGTTTACATGTAACGACAAGTTAAAGTTTTAAAGAATCTCGCGCGTGTACGACATGCGACCGCACCCTGGACACGATTTGTATGCGCATGTACGTCATGCGCCCCGCACTGAAAGGGTTAAGTGCAGTTTTTGTTCAGAGACGATAAAGAAAGCATGTATTTAATTGCTTATAAATTTTATTTAGGATTATTTATGAGTAGTAAAATTTACATGATTGTTAAGAGTAAAATGTCGAAACCAGAAATTGGTTTCAATGGTTTAAATCGGGAAATAGAAATCTAAAAAATGCACCTGAATCTGGACGACCTTCTAAATTTGATAATGACATATCGGATCCTCGTTTAAACATCGAGAAATGTCCGAAGAGACTCAAATCTTCGAGGTCCTCTGTTCAGTCACATTTGCAATATATCGCTTAAAAAATACAGAGAATTTGGACACCGTACGAACTCATTGAAGATAACAAAAAAGACCGAAAAACACATGGAATTCTTTGTTGTTGAGACACAGAATTGGGCCTTCTTTAACACGAAATTGTAACTAGAGATGATAAGTGGATCATTTACGATAACATAAGTCGAATAAGATAATGGCTTTCTCCAAATCAAACTCCCGTTTCGACCCCTAAACCTAGTTTAGCACTCCGGAATGTTCTTTTATGCATTTGGTGTAATGTAAGATTATTAAAACCGGGTGAAACAATTACTCCAATAGTTTACAGTCAACAATTGGAAAGATTAAAACGAGAGTATAAAAATCAAATTTTGTTTACCAAAAAAGAAATACTGTCGAAAATGGAGCAAATAGCAGAATAATATAGTTATTTGATTTTATTAAGGAGGAAGAACCATTTTTTTAAACGTGATTTTATTTCTTAGAAGAAGAAAACCACTTGAAAGAGTATTACGATTTAAAACTGGAAAGTTTTTTCAAAAAAGTAATCGAAAAACTACAAAAAACAGTTTCGTATAATGATGAAAATTATGTTTTATGTAAAAACATACATTTTATATTCATAAAAAATACGCGATTTCCTTCGGGTCCACTGACTATATAGCAAATTTTCTCAAACTCATTGGGTATATTGCTGTTTAAAAAATACTAAATAATAAATTTCAAATCTTTCAGTCCTAAATATTAGAAGAAAACCGAAATAGGGCAATTTTTTTCAATTTGAAAAATATGAATACAATAAAGTCGACTATTTTTTTAATTAAAACATATTTCTTTTGTTAACCATTGACGCAATTTTCACGAAAAACAACTCCAAATAATCATATACTGAAAATAGGTATAAAAAAATAACATGATATTTAAATATTGAAAGGTCGCTATGTAAAAAAGATTGAGAACAGGAAAACCATCATAAAGTATTTTGGACTTTGAATTCAAATACGTTTTAATATCTCAAGAATCTAATTTTAGACTGCAATTCAATAAAAATTGTTGGGAAACAGCAGGAAATAGATAACTAATAAATATAGCTTATATATCGATGTTTATTTTATTACTATTGACGTCATCGGTAGCCAAGAAAGTAAAGAGGAAAAACGTTGAATTTATTTGAGATACATCCAATGCATATAACCAAAGATTTTTTCGATTAGTTTCCAAGAATCGTTTTACGACCGTCCCAGAAACTCGAACCTCTTTAACAAAATTCGGTTAGTTAACGCAAAGACTCGAGATTAAGGTAAAGTTACACAAGCTTATCTCGTTTCTTTGGGCTATTAACCTTACCGCCGGGGCCGAAAGACTTTCTTTGATCTGCGCAACAACGTCTAGGGCTTGAGGGCTACCTCAAATCTGGACTAGAGAAGAACCATCGCGTAGAACCGCGTTTCAAAACGCAATTAAAACAATTTATGCACATGCCATTTTTTTATTACACATGGAGTCTACAAAATCGCGATTGTATCGCGGCAAGAACGGTTTATGACCATTCTTAGCCGCATAAAGTTGAATAATTGATGTTGAATCGACGATGAAGGTCAACGATGAAAATGTACTGTTTTTCTGAAAGTCACGCGATTATTATGTACTGAAAAAAATCACGTTTATTCAAAAGAAAATGCAACGTCAATAATAAATTATTTACACTGATCCATTTAATAGCAAAAATCGTAGAGTTTTATTAAGAAATTCTAAAAAAAAACGCACATATATATAGTTTTAATGCTACCAATCATCTTATCAATTTTTAAACATTATTTAGGCTCTACATTATATTATGACAATACAATCCGTGAGTGGTATGTATTGATTGCGGACGTTATCAGGCGATAGTAAAGCCTTTGATAATACGCATACATTTTTTTACGACACACCTCATAATTTACGATCGTAAAACTGTCGCAAAAAAAAACTAACCAAGATTTACAAAAAAAAAAAATCTCCTGAATGACGCAAGGTGACCGCGGACAGAGGCGTAGCGGCGCGCATATGGGAACAATTTCTCCGGAAAATTCGTCGGAAAATCCGAACACGACAATATACTGCAAGTCATAATTTTTAGTGTTTTTTTTGTGTCAAAAATGAATGCAAATTTAATCCCGGGGCCTTGTTGCGCGAGATTGATTTTCGTGTCGCGATAAAAAAATATATACTAGGAAACTAATATTTGATGACAACGGCTTATTTGGCTTCACTATCAAGCTGATAACATCATTGAAAGATTAACGAATGACGCACGTCGGCTCTTCAAGTCTGCGAATGAGCATGTACATGTACGTACACATGTGTACACGGGTTCTGTAACTCCTCGAACAATGACTGAACATGACACAGGTTCGTGAGCGACAATGGAAAACTCAATAAAAAAAAAATAATAAAAAATCAGTGACGTATTTCATTATTTCACGATCGAGATGACCTCAATATTGTTTTAATTAATCGTAATGGCCGTTCGAGTGGATGTTGTCATTATTTAATTTTTCATGAAAATTTAAAGCCCATTTCTACGGCTCGAAACGCTATTAGAAACCTATTAATGGATGGAAAATTCTTGTTTTAACTTCTTTCCAAGAAAATGTTATTATGGCAAGTTTTAATTAAAGTTCTAATTGAGGGACAGACTAGCTGGATGTGCTCGGGGTATTCGATCGACTTTCAAATTTATACATTAAACGAACGCTTGTGTTTTTAAACGAATAATTACGAAATTAAATAATTTCGATAAAACAAAGCGAGCACATTTAATAAGCGAAACAAACAATCGTCGCATTGAATACAAATTTCAAGAAATTCCTACGAAATATAAGATTGCAGTAACAATTTTACGGATTGTTAAATCGTTTAACAAACGTTGTCATTTGACAAGGTCGTCATGAACAAATAACAGAGAAAAAAAATGGCACTTGACACACTTTCCCGTATTTAATTATTCGCTCGCATCCAGCTCCGTATCTCGCAATGACCTTGCAGGACGAATCGGAAACGGTCATCCTAGAAAAACGCGCGGTTTCCTTCTATTGTTGCATTGTGAATGCAATCGGTGTCAATTCCTCCGGCATATTTATCCGCGAAACCGTGCGCTCTCAAAACAAATCATTCGAGCCAATCTTCATAGGATCGGATAATAGGCATCGATGACGCAAATACAATGAGAAATATGTACACTTCGAATTGCTCAAATGCTTAAAGTAAACTGTGACGACAATCGTGCATATATTTAATAATAATATTTAATTAAAAACAATAGTTTTCTTAATCTGCAGATAAGATTCTATTACGGGCGTCATTATAAATATCACCATCTGTGTGGTGGCAATGCAAATAGCATCTCGCAGATAAGATTATACGCGAAATTCTAATATTATATTCAACAACATTAGCGATCTATTCGAGGAGCGTAAAATTTTATCGGCACAATGATTGCCGGCAGCCGAACGGCCACTCTCGGTGATGGAAGACATTCCGGCTACCACTCTCAAATATGTATGGCGCGTGATTCACAGGCATCGTGCTTTTTTTTGCAAAATCCTCGGCAATAAATGTAAATAT
Organism: Philopotamus ludificatus; assembly: GCA_022495035.1. Classification (NCBI taxonomy): domain Eukaryota; kingdom Metazoa; phylum Arthropoda; class Insecta; order Trichoptera; family Philopotamidae; genus Philopotamus; species Philopotamus ludificatus. Next base: position 14,314 of record JAGXCT010035261.1, read on the forward strand.
TGTATCGTATTTACTCACCGGAGCTCATGAAATAGGGGATCCTGAATCGACCGCTGAGGACCCTATCCCTGAGACTCTGAAGAGTCGAACCGTCGAACGGCAGGGCGCCGCAAACCAACACGTAAAGCACCACGCCTAAGCTCTGAAAAAAAAAATACATAAAACATTAATATTATAGATAACACCACTCTATATACAGAGGGCAATGGTACAGATTGCAACTGTGGCTTCTGTTATAATTGGATCTATCGCATTAGATTGCCGAGATTTATGCATTACCATTATGTGATTATAAAACGAGTTTACTATGCTGATGGATTAAAGTTTTAACGGCACACTCTAATCTTACCAATGACATAATCCGTAATTTATTCATATTCAATCGTAATAACAATAAATGATTAAATTCTTAATAACACAATTGAATAAGTAATGCGGCGATAAATTTTACGAGACGTGCTAAAATTTATTACGTGTTTATATGAATTTAATGGAAAATCGCGTGAATAAATATTGAGAATCACTGATCATTGAATATATACTGTATACATATCCCTCGATTTATGCGGTTTTATCTAATAATTGAATCTTTGGAAAAAGCTCTGATTATCAGGATACACTTATCGATACAAATACAATAACATAAAAATCTATGAAAGTACTTTATCAACTTAAGGAATAAACCCCTAGTAAATCTGAAAAAAAGCTCAATTTTTACGCGAGCAAAGGATAGCTAGAAAGTTTAAGGCAGGCTCATCATAATTACAAATTGAAGAAGGTTTATATACACCTGATTAGGTATAATGCCGATGACACTGGATTATACTGGAAGAAAAGGACTTATTTGTCCAAAAAAAAATCTGCTGATGGCTTCAGGATAGCAAAAGATCGGGTGACAATATTATTATGCAGTTTTCTGACCATGATCATGGAAGGCTATACACATGGACTATAGTTCTGTACAAATGGAGGGAAGCAAAATACAAATAGAGGGCTAAGAAGAAGGCTTGGATTACGACATCAATTTTTGAAGAGAAACAGAAAGTCACATGATTAAAAAAATTCTACATGATATACAACATCTTAGAATATTGCAGTAAACATTTGAATCAATTTTGACGAAGACTGATGAAGATAAAGCTATTAAAATACCAGAAATTTGTAAAAAAAACAATACAATTTAAATTGTCACGTTTTTTTAAGCGATTTTTTTAAACGTGGATTTTGTATGAGCTCTATATTTTTTTTTACCGGGAACGTATTCCATTATTTTGTTTGAGCTTCGTGACCCCATTTTTTATGTAACGTATCACGTAAATTAAGAGATGGATGTGTATCAAGGGTTCCCAACGGGTCCAGGTGGTCCCCTTGGATGTCGACGGAAGTTTAAAAAGGGGCTAGAGTATTCCATGAGTCTATTAATGGAGGTCGATGATGTTTTTTTCTGTTTTAAAATTTTATTATTGAATATTATAGCAGATATATTTTTTTTAAATAATAATATGCAAAATAAATTACCAAGAAAAAACAAAAATCTCATTCTGAGGAAAATGCGAACCTCTAAAACAACCCTTAACGTATAGTTTACAACGTGAAGAATGTATATAATTCTGACCCTGTAGTCTTACCAGAAAGGTAAACACTTATCAATAAAGATCCAGGAAAATCAATGCGCTCCATAGCAAGAGAACATGTTGGATGCAACGATTATTGCTAAAGATATCAAATACAGATAGTATGTTTTTAGATGAGGCCAGTTTATGACACAGCAGCCAAGGAAAGGGGCCTTGAAAGAGCAAGGAAACTGCTAACAAAATTGAAAACCTCAAAATTGCCGTCTAGTTCATCTGATGCAAATCCTTGCAGATAGATAGACAAGTATGTATACAGCATATGTGAGAGAGAAGTTCTCTAAGTTATAAAGTTAATAAACAACCTTATTCCAATAAATATGCTGTTAAAATTAAGATTCAAACGTTATGATGTCCGTGGAATAAAAAGTATATATCATAAGTGATTCAGTATGGACGCGCGGGACTGCTCCGAGTCGCAGCGCAACACAGCGCTAAGCGACGAGACCCCCTCCCCCGTACCCTTGCCGCGCATTCATCCAACACACGCTCTTGCTCTACACCGTGCGGCGTATATATTAATATATAAAAATATATTTTTCCTCAAATTACTCGGAGGTGCTGTAGCTCCGCAGAGTAAATGAACGAGTCGTCCTTGTCCCTTGGAGTATGTTTGTTTATTTAAGTAAAATTTTGCCAACTAATCGGCCGCATCTTGTATATAATAGATAAAATGTAAGGGGTCGTAGAAAAAATCATTCTTTTAAAAGAGATCGATGTAGGAAATAGGTAACGAGTTTAAGCACATAAATATCCGCAAACAACGCATTAAGACGTCACATACACGATTTTACTGTAATTTATTAAAGCTTCACTAAAATAACAATGTATCTTTTATAACTACTGATTTAATTCTTAGTATTTATTAAATACTTCATTATATTCTGTAGTAAGAAAAATGTTTCACATGTAATGGCATAGCGATTATATTTACAACGTTATATAACAGTGTGTAACATAACGATTAAAGCATTATAAATAGCGACGAGTAATAAAAACAACTATTGGGTAACTAAAATGTTTTTCTATCCTCAGCATAATGTCAATAACTTATACAAAATGCATATATTTAAAGAAGACAATGATATATAGTAGTCATAAATCATATTAAACGTACCCATATATCTATTTCAGGTCCCGTGTACTTCTTCCCCTCGAAGACTTCAGGTGCCGCGTAAGGAGGAGATCCGCACCAAGTCGCCAAGAGTTCGCCAGCTGCATAATAATTACTAAAACCGAAATCCGCTATTTTTATATTCATATTTGCATCCAAAAGAAGATTTTCAGCCTGAAAAAAAATTATACACATTAATCACGCATATTTATTATGAGACATATCATTATTCATTCGGACATGTTTGGGGTCAAAAAATAATTGTATTATGCATCGATGCACGTTTCGACCTTCATGCAATAGGAAAATTTGCGTAATTAGCGTGTGAATATTCATACTTGTGTGTGACCTTTCTGAATATTAATGCAGAATTTTCCGCATTCGACGTATCAGACGAAATAAATAAGAAAGCGATCGCGGCGATTCGCAATAAATTTCGCGGAAAACACGATACAAATAATTCACTATTGCCCGGGATTGAAGTATTAATGAATTATTGATTACGCAGCATCCATTTAATAATTGATATCGCCTCAGAACAAATTATACTCAGCGATATTTATCGTTTTTATTTAGGTTTTTTTTTAAGCGCGTATTCCCGGCGTAATAAATTGACATCCTGTTGCTTCTTTACGGCGTCAGTTACGACCACAACAGGGACCCTTCGGAAAATAAACATATTTTTCAGCATTTCGTATGAAGGAATTACATACACGCTGTATTCAAAACAAATTTCAGCGAAAGCTCGTTTGATACGGCGTACGCCCACTTTATTACGCAAGCTGGCGAAATATTTTTTTTTTTTTTGCATTCGCTCAATGAAAACTCTGAATGACGCAAATTAAAGTTTGGTTTTCCGAGAAAAATCCAACTTACTATTGTTTTCATTGAAAATTAGTGAAAAGAGGTCAAAGTGTTAACAACTTGCAGTGACGCAAATGAATTGTTGTTACGCAAAAACGAATAAATGTAACACCCTGTACCAAAATACGTCAACGAAATTCTACGATAATTTGAGGAAAAGCCACGAGATAGCAGCTTCAATTGATGGTGCGATATTCATTTTTTCTTCAACGTTAATTACATATAAATTCTACGAACCGATAGATTCGGAATTACCGGCGATGTATCGTTTTTATTTCAATCTTTAAGAATTATTATGCAAATAATTAATCTTATCTATGATTGACGCGGACAATGGCAGATATTAATAGACGTTCGCATATCCTTCGAATTTTGCATTCAATGGTCAGATTTGCATCCATGAAAGGGTAAAAAATAGACGTTGAGATGTTGAGCGAGTACCTTGAGATCTCTGTGAACAATTCGCCTATCGTGGCAGTACTCGACGGCGGAAAGAATTTGCCAGAACTTCCGCCTGGCCGCTTGTTCTGCCATTCTGCCATATCTAGCTATGTAATCTGAAACAAAGGAAGGGAAAAAAATGTAACAATCTCGGCAATTAACATTTAAATTACAATCTTACATTAAAAAAATAAATATATTTCGTTGAATTTCAGCGAAAGCATGACGTTTTGATGAACGTTTCATAACAAAAAAAAAATATATTCGCAATACATAAACGGCGTATGTTTGCTTTTGACAGATTCAATTTAATGTTTAATGGTGTATTAGATTTAATTAAAATCATTAAAACAATGTTATATTTTCGGCGTGCGATTAAATATTTGAAAAATGTACAAAATTTTCCGATACTGTAACGAAACACCCCTTCAGTGTGTACACGTTTTTTTTTTATCAAAGACAAAATAAAGATTAATGGTAAAACAGTGGCAAAAGTTTACAAAGCTTTGTGACAAAAAAAAAGCTGAAACTTTATACGAGAAAATTATCGGAAAATTGGAGACGGTAAAATCTGTCCATTGAATTTTCCACTTATAAATTACGCAAAGTTTTCTTTTCATCTCGACATGATTCAATTTCTTTTAATTGGACATTATCGGCACTGAAATAATCTCGGTTTATGTACAGAAAAAATATATATATATGTATATTGAGATAACCGTGAAATGAATTGGAATTTCTTCAAAGGGACCGTGTTCCAAGATGTGTAGATAGTTGCATCAAAAGGGGTTGGAAATTCGCAGACGCCAGATTGTGTGGCACAGAAACAATCTGGTTAGTTGAACAGATTTCACTTTGAAAGTAAAACCACCGAGACATTCTAATCACACTGGGGCAAATGTTACAGTCCCCGAGATATCAAAAGGAGAAAATTTCAATTAAAACTACAAAGAATAGATAAAGCAAAATTTAAGCAAAATAACAATCTTAAAAAAGAGCTTTATTAAAATTTAACATTTTAATAAAGAGGTTACGACTGAAAGTAAAAACAAAACGTAGCCTTAATCAAAATTACAGTTAGTATTTACTAACTTTTAATCAATACATATTTAGCCGTGCCTATATATATATATTGGTACTACAAATTTTTCTCGAAAAACTCATTTAATATAAGTCCTAAATGTCACAAACTTTTTCTATTTGTCTTAAAAAAACTAAAGAATAAATACAATATTCACTGCTGTTGCCAAGCGCGTGATTTTTTTCTCGCTCGCATTCGGTACGATATGCCGAGTGCAAGTGAAACGGTCGATTGACACTTAATGCGAAAGCTCAGTCTACGTCATTTACGCGTCATATTAATTAGTTAAAAAATTCAAAATATCGATAAAATTATGAAGCATGTCATGAATAACTATTTTTATTCTAAGAATAATCCAGTTTTTATCTTGACTTGAAATGCTTGGGAGATCTGAGAGACTTGATTGTTCGGATTAGGAGACTCGATTGTCCTTCGGACGACGCGATTGTTTTCGAGCCGCTGTAATGAATCGGTTAATTAAAAAGGGACAAGTTACGCGTTCTGAATTTTTTAAATAATTAAAGTTGGAATCACATGCCCTTAAGAGTTAAACCTAATCTATTTTTCGTGTCTTTAAATATATTCCATTAAATTCCTATGGCAGTGTTACTTGTAAAAAATATATATAAATAATATTTCAGCAGCCAAAGGGTAAAATATGTAAACATACTTAAAATTGTGTCTAAATAAAATTGAATAAAACCTTCAACCCTATGACTGCTGAACAACGATATTTTAATTGACAGATATACAGGCTAGATTGTTAATTCATTAACACGTTGCGGTCCGGCGGACTCTAAAACGCGTGCTCGCGGGCCAGCGTAGAAGTACGGGGGACGCGTTTTCGAGTCCTCGTTGTCGCTGATGTTAAACCAAAATCATTTATATGTCATTGATACGCAGACCACACTAAAGTATTATTTTTTTTACATAAAGATAACCTTTCTGAACACGACAAAAAAAAATATTGACGTAACTTAAATGATATCAGAGTTACATCGATTTAACTGAAGTACTTAACTTTTGCTATTTTTTTCGCGAAATCGCCCGGCCCAACGCAAAACTCGGCGCGGAACCCAGCGGACCGGAATGTGTTAAGTGGATCTTTAATGTTTATATATCCACAGCTTTTCAAAAAAAAGCCTAGAAACATCTCAGCAGCATTGAGATAAATAATTATTTATCGATTTTATTGTAGTTTTCGAAAGTCGCAATACAAAAAAATATAAATGAAATATATTTGTGATCAGGATTTCCACTTAGATGAATTGCAAACATCGTTCAAAAAAAGAGGGGGTCGGCAACCTGTGGTTAGCAGGCTCTAGATACCCCGTGGAGATACATGAACTACGTATCACGACAAACACACAAACGTACGTACGATGCACTCGAGCGCATTGATCGATTGCAACGAATTTGTCATGTATTTTTCTTTCAGACACTCTCATTTCCCACCGTTTGGACTCGAGAAAAATGATAACAATTTCATCATACACGACAAAAATGTCAAAAATCCATGACCTTACACCGACGAAATGTGTCAATAGATACATATGTACATAGCGCGAATTATTCACGTGTATAAATATTTATAATTAATCGAGAGCGTGTTTATAGCCGCAGAATTGTTTATCATTTGACGTATGCACATCGTTTTGTACCGAAATAGCCGTCGCGTGCCGCTTTTCACGACCACTCCGTGCCCTATGACGTCATAGTTTTAACTTTTGGGATAGCTTACGGCATGGGATGGGAGCTCTGTCAAGGTCCCTCACACTCCGCGGCTAGGATGTAATCCGCCAGGGCTAACAAACCGTGGTCGTCGAGCTAACCGCTTGGGATCACGTCGGATCCCTCCGAGCAAAACATAGAACACACAGGGACGTGTTTGCTTATTACCGGGAGCAGCTCTTAGCACATCTCAATTTTTTTTCAGCTGAAATTTTCGCATAATTGACAAGCTAGCTTTAGGTTGAGAGCAGAGAAAAAAAAATACTTACCAAAAATTTCACCCTGGCTAGCATACTCCGATACTATATAAATCATATTTTTGGTTTCCATGACCTGAAAAAAATAAATACAATTAATTATAAATAATTTTCATTCACATACATTAATATAAAAAAAACGTATACGAATTTCCTACATCGCATTGCATAAATATTGATATTTACAGCTGAAGTTAATCACGCAAGAGCTCTAATTACGCATAAATCCATGCAATTTAACGATTAATTAAACAGCTTAATGAAAAGTAAAATTAACAATTAACCAGAGCACGTATACTCGATAATTATATCTAGAAAGCAGCATACTGAAAATTAATCTCAAAATAATCTTAAACTCTATATATATATATACAACCTTCAATTAATTGCAATTTAATTTACGATCATCGTTTCGGTAATTGTATCCACATGATCTGATCGTATTAAAACTCATATATACGTAGTTCGCAATTTATTGCGAATATTCTGTAACTATGATTATCTTAAAATTGCTCGGCGAAACATAAAGTTGGGTCAGAAGGAAATGAAATGCAAATAACAACGGAAATCAAGCTTGTAATTTATCTTTATATGGCTGTATACACTGGAATAATATAACGAGATTGCCAAAAAAGATGTACATATGTATATAAATAATAAAAAATAATCTAATCTTTTATGGCCTTAATTTATATCATTCAATTAACTCTGACCTTTTCATCTTACAACCTAATTGGATTGACCACAATGGAATCTCTACGGTATCAGAGATTTTAAGATGATTAATATAAAAACGTAATACTTTCATCGAAAATTATAAACCAGTGCTTTCCGAAAATTAGGTAATAACGGTAAACCGCGTAAAACCCAATCGTTATAAAATAAAAAAACGCGTTTTAAATACCCTAAACATCACAATTAATGACCATACTCTTATGTTAAATTAAATAGCAAATCCATCCCGATTATCAATGTGCATATTATCCGGTTTGTAAATTATCAATACAGTTTTATAGCATTTTATTCTAAGGTATAGATTTTTTAATTGATCATTACAGCTAGAAAGCAGCATAGCTGGAAAAGAAGACCTTTGATGATGAGATGAGAGAAATGAGAGATTTTTCAAAAGTAAGAAGTTGCCATAAAAACCAGTTGTTATTTAAAAAATCCTGCTTTTAATTCAAATGAAAGGATTGAAGAAAAATATTGGAAAAAAATAATTAGCTCATAGATAAGTTCCATAATGAAAAAATATTAGAAGACTCGCCTTCAAAAAAACTCTTAAAATAAAGACTAACTGATTAAATTATGGAAAAAATATGAGATTAGACTTTAGATGTCAGTAATACTCGTTTAGTCATAAAATAAAATTCTACCTGACGTAATGAGTCTAAAATATGTGAGCTAAAGATTTTGAAAACGGAGTGGTTAAAGAATGATTGATGTTAACCAGCTTTTTAATATGAGTATTGAACAATTTTCAATCTCAGTCGACTCAGAGGAATTTCAAATATAATGATACAATAGCTCCAGGAAAATTCGAACTGATATTAGAAAATATTTAAATAAAATCACAGATTTTCTTAATAAATAATAATAAAACAGTGTTTTTAGAATATCCGTACGACCCCTCTCCCGGATAATCGAGAGAACTGTATAGCTAATTCGTTTTAATTGCCTAAGAATTGTATTAGAACTTTAAATATTTATATTTTATTTAAAAAAAACATTAGAGATGTTTCTCAGAAGTACAAAAAACAACAATATATCGTATTTCGACAGTTTAAGGATTAATAACAAATCGTTACCTTAAACAATTTTCCGATTCAGATTTTTTTATGCATATGTGGAAAATCGATGGCGGAAAATTGGCAACGCGGGGCCCACCAACGTCATAGCCAAAACAAACCAAACAATTTATTTCGGAACATCAGAGGTTACGGTTGAATAAATATTTGGGGAAAAAATATAGCACTCACCTATAGCGTGTATAGTCGCCTACGCGCGTCATGGCACCGAAAGTGTCGAAAATGCAAATCGCTATTGAATAATGCAACGATACTCTCGGCACACACAATCTATCAAATCATATCTCGGATTTTAGCATTTCGCAATTCATCCGTTGTATAAAGCGAAAACATTTTCTTATTAATTAAAATCTAATATAATTACGTATAATTTGCACGCGATTCTTTATTGTTGCAAAAATATCCATCAAAATTTACGCATATATTTTTTTTTAAATAAGCGAAAATTTTCCAATAGCGTTTCATTAAACGCAGATGTTACTCGGAATTATATCCTGGCCGCCATTATCGCCGTGAGATATTTTAGCAATTTCGCAAACCCGAAACGGCTGTTATTTATTTAATTGTTCGTATCCCGTTACGTCCCCCGAAAAACAATTGAAGTCAACTATGCCGCCGAAAAATTGTTAATAAAAATCGTACGTATCGGAGGTCAACTGCTTGAATTTCGCCAGGTCAATCAACCTATGAGGCCAATTTGGCTGTCATTCATACGAAAATTGCATAGTGTTCAGGGTTGCCAAAAATTAAATGTTTATTTTGCGCGACGAATCGTCGACTCCATCGATCCGAGTAAAAATACATCTCGAAATAACTCGGAGTTATATGAAGGACCCTTTAATCAAAACCATCGTCTTAATTAGCCTATTAATTCGGCATAAAACCTTGTCGTGACATTTTCATCGATTACCATAATATGTTTCGACATTGGGCCCAGCCCTAACAAGTCGAATGCGATACCGCAACAAGATAAAATTTAACACTTTGTGGGCCAAGGTCTCAAGAGCGGGCCGGCGCTCTTGACTCCTACCAGACATACCTTCGGATATTTTTAACACTCGAAAGATTTCATGTTCCGGAAGAGTTCTGCTGGGCTATCCCTTTTACATAACGATGTTATCGCCGCAAGATGAAAATATTTTACATAATTTCTACAGCTTTATATAAATGCGATATAAAAAAAGTATACATAACACGCCACAGAACCAACGATGAATAATGTCTCGTTTTTTTTTCAGCTGAAATTCTACTGTCCGTTTATTTATTCGCGCTTAATTTCATGTGACATGTTTAATATCTCGTCTTTTGAAACCAAGACAATGGACGATTATTCAAATTTAATTGACGCGAATATTTTAAATAGCAATAACCCGGGGAATTCACCTTGTTGGGTCAGTGTTATATAGAATTTCTTCATCCGAACATCAACACGATTACGCACTGATTTATGCACATAATTCAAATAAAAAAAAACACATTATCATCGCTAACTGAACACGCTAAATACCACTTCCGGTAGCTTGCATCCTCAAATATGCGCATTTTTTGCAGAAAAAAGTATACGAATTTTAAGCACGTTATGTCATCGTAGCTCAATTAAAATTTACATCACAAGGCGATGATTTTCGATAAGGCGGATAAATCTTATCGTGACTCATGAATTGTTTATGTTGATAAGTAAACGGATTTACAAACAAATTACTGTTAATATGAATTACGTTTCAGAAGGCTGAAACAATGATAGTCTAATCAGTTTAATTGAAATGTACGTCATTTTCTCTGCCATTAAAAATATCGTAAAGTTAGTTAATGCATTACTAGGAATGAAAATGTATCGAGGCCGGAAGTAATCATTTCAGCAAAACGCGCACACACATACAATGCGCATAATTAAATGGATACTGAAGTAATTAGCGATTATTTAATTTTATTAGTTATCATTATTAACGGTATGTATTAAACGGTTGAATGCCATAAAATTAATCGGAACTTAAACGGTGTTATATCGGTGTTATTTTGTCTAATATTTTTCAAATTTCTTGAAAACCATGCGGCCCCCAGGCTAGGTTTGATGTAAAACCTTGCGGCTCATAAAGCGTTAATACAAAATTACAATGCTGATTTTAGGAGCTCCAGCAACACAAGCTAGTGTTGAAAGGGCCTTCTCCGGTTTAAAGTTTACTCTAAGAGACAATAGAAATACATTGGGAAATGTTTTGATAATTAGATATAACTTTTATCTTTTTTTAACCAAGCCGTGCCGATGGGGAATCCAACGTTTTTGATTTTTCTCGAATAAACTCTTAAAATAAATCCTACATATCACAAACTTTTTGTATTTATCTTAAAAAAAATATATTATAAATAATCATTGTACTTTATTGTCTGCAATTGCGGAATAGTTTATTCTCGCACGCATCCGGTACGATGTGCCGAGTGCGAGTGAAACGTGCGAGTTCATCGCCTATTTTTATACTTGAAATTATCCATTTAAAAAAAAATAGATGAAGATTTCATCTATATCTTGACTTGAAATGCATATCCCTGAGAGACCCCCTTCGGACGACGCGGTTATTTTCTATCCGCCGTGACGGATGGATTTAATATAAATAAATATACACAAGGATCATGCACACTTCAACCGTGAACACATAAACATTAAAATTTATATATCTGGTATTAATTATTATTTATATTATTTAATCAATAAATTTATTTCGCCTATTATCCCGGCATCAGGTTCAAGTTCGACCTTTGCTGGTGCTTGGGAGCTGGATAGAAGAAACCAAGGACTGGCGGAGATCGCGTAATGTCCTTCAGGTGGCTAAGATTCGCTTCGGGTTAGAGGGTCATTTAAATAATAATAATTATAATAATACAAAAGAAAGATTGTAATGTTCTAAATTAACATAGAAAATACGTTTTAAATTAAAATTAAAACATTTAAAAATCAATCAATCGGAGCTGAACCGAAATTTTCCACATAATCGTAGTAATTACGATATAATTAGTTTAATTATATGTTATCAGCTGAATGCAATGAAATGACCTCGGAAGATATACTCGAGTATGAGTCAACAAATCTTCAATGTCTATTATTTAAGTGTAATTAACGGGAATCTAACGATATCGGGTATGTTAATTGTTGCGATCAACGTCCACGTGCACAACCACTTGCACATGATTAATTGCGACAACTCTCGCTGATACATCGGTGTTTGACACTGTTAATCCGGCAATTTTTTATTCGGTTTTATGTAATTGATCGGCGTTGGGTGCTGCGGCGTTATTATCTCAGCATTTATTTCGGCGGAGCTGTATCAACAGCGATATATATATAATAAGCGTCGGCAAGAATTTGTTTAGTAAACACGTGCAGAAAAATCTCCACATGGATGATGAGGCGGCGGAGTAGGCGGAGGTGAAGGAGGACACGCAAAAAATAAATAAACGGATAGAACTTTCGCTGCGTTTGTTGGCATCGCCGGCGTCGGCGTCGGCGTTGGCATTGGGTGGAGCAGTGTTGGCACGGAGTTGCGTGCGGCCATGGACGAGACGTTCATTGCCACTGGGCTGGTGGGTTCGTTGCCTCCTCATCGCGCGTTGCATCAATGGCCTGCCTTTGGAAATCAATAAGTGTACCGCTATTTCCTAGAATTCGACGCACAAGAGCCGGAGAATCGGCGAGGGAATACCACAGGAGAATATATCTGAAGCGTGATCGCCTTATCTGAGAAAGCCCTTGATGATAAAACCTTCGTGCCGTGACAAAAGTTTATGCTTATCTGAAGACGATTCACAGTTGATCCCGACATGATCACAAAACAAATATGTTACACAAATATACAACCAACAGCGCGTGTACATATATATTTATAATCTAAATAAATAACACGAATGCAAATCAGGTTGTTCGGAAAGTAATTTCGTTTTTTTTTTAAGAAAATGAAAGACGATTTTCTTATAATGAATAAATATTTTTTGAATTATATATGGTCCATTCTGGTCCAATACCTTTTGCCATATTTCTGACAGTAGCATGATTCCACGCTAATAAAATGATTGTTCTTTACTGGTAAAAAACTGATTCAGGTGACTTTTGACTTCCAAAAAAAATTGTAGAGACCGGAAGAAATAATAATCAAAAGGTGACAGATCTGGAGAATATGGGGGGTGTGGCAGTATATGCCATCCAAGCTGTAAAAGCTTTTGGCGAGTTAATAAACTTGTATGAGGTCTCGCA